>JAQIXU010000331.1:0-40348 GCA_034701245.1 Strigamia transsilvanica | reverse complement strand
CACCGGTTAATACTTGCAGTTTCAAGATTGCACAATTTAATCCTCTTCGGATTTGACTGTAGGATTGGATGTCACACAGATTCGTTTTCGACGTGTTCGTGTATTGGATTGAGATTTAAGTGACTAATTTAAAATTTAAAAAAAAAAATAGATACGTCTGGATTTAAATATAAATTACAATGCATAGCGGTGTGTAACCTAAGAAAGCGGCAAAGTTCTTTATAAAATAAAAATTTCGTTTAATAAAAAATAGAAAATTAAAGCGTAAAATAAAAATAAAAACATTTTTCTTCTGAACCAGCAATAATATACGTATCCCCTTCATTTCGGTAATAAAACCAGACACCGGCAATTATCTGATAATATATTGCATTTAATCTTGGCATCAATCCTCTAAAAACTTAATCTGAATACAAATAAAACCCAAGACAGCGTGGACAATATCTCATTAACTCACCCAGCATCCCTCTAGAGCTCTTAAAAAATCGCTGTGTCAACTGCTCTTTGCTGCGCTGCCTCCATCTGCTTCAAAAGACATTGAGGAGTGAAGCAAAAGGAGGCCCATGGGTTTTACCGGAGCAACTTTTTCCTCCACAAATTGAACTTAGAGTGGGCAACAGCCATTGCACAGACTGTTAACTGAATTTATTTTCTCTCTTTGCGATTTGCAACTGTCCAAAATTCAACTGGGAACTTGATGCGGCCAAGTTAAGATAGTGCAATTTTATGGCTTTTTTGTTGTCCTTTCTACAAAAACGGAATTAACGGGGGACAAGCACTTCATGACGTATATTGTCCTTTATCTTCCTGCCATTTCATATCACGGCAACGATTCTAAACAGTTAAAATGTGCCTAACCCTTGAAATTTCATGTGAAAATACAACTTAACCCGGGAGCATAAAAATCTCCATACAAAATACATTTAAAATAATTAGAATTCATATCTACTTTTTCTTCTTATTGATCACATCTTCATTTTATTCCGCATTCAGCATAACAACCAAATGAATATATACATCACAGTCGCTTCATATTCATTGCCGACAAGTTTACACAGCATTATTTCAGTTTGAGAAAAACAAGGAAAAACTAGCTCAAATTTATAGCGCAGATTAATCAAACTTGACAAATGATACATCCCTGTATCTCCAGAATAACACAAAAAACCCATTATAATTTCTCAAACCAGCACAAAAATATGTCATCACTATTCTATTGCCCATCAAAAAATAAATATATTGAAATATTTTCCTATGACTTCTATCAAACTCTTTTTTATTTTTTATTTTCCAAGTTCCCCATTTCGATTTTATTCTCTACAATGATTGTATCATCTTCAAAGCTTTGGGCATGAATGGCCTTTGCCGTAGTTTTTCCACATGAAAAATGCTTTGGCCTGGGGTTGTAACTTGACTTTGCACCCCACACTTTACTCCAACCACAGATGATGAAGAGTGAGTCAAAGATGATGGCTGCATAGAGCATTACCATTTAGATGAGTTGCTGTGGTGTGCTTCTTTGGCCCCAAGGTTTGCTTTTTCATTCAACTGATTTGCATTCGAATAGTTTCATTGACCAACACACACACACAAACTGAAAAAAAATCTAAAATTCACAACCTTGTAGTTTTATTTAGAATTGCAACTGTTGCCAAAAGGTCATGTTACATTCAGAATGTTTTCTTGCATCCCTAAGTGACATGGTAAACAAGTTTTCCCTCGTTAAAAAAAAAATCCAAAATGCAGCTTACATTTTTTTGTGATTTTTAGCCCAATTAGGTCACTTGAGTAGAAAATATTAAAATTTCCATTAGACATGCAAAGACTTTAAATCGCAAACACAAAAAGCCCAGTTATAAACTCTGCAAATGTTAATTTATGTGAAAATTTTTCTGAATTTCATCTTTAGTCCCTTAGGTAAATGAGTGTTTCCCTCGTGCAACCTGCCTTGCCTTCCATTATGGCAGATTTTCCACACCCGATAAATTTCCATATTTGCTCCGATGCACGCAGCAGAGCTGAGGTTTTCGCTTATGTGGTCATCTCTAAGGAAAGAGATTCAAGTCAGAATTTATGGGGTGGTGGGCAGTAATTTACAATTCAGTTTACGTTGCAACTATGCTGTAAATTCAATGTCAACGGATACGCTGCCAATATTTCTGAGCTGCAGCTGCGGGCCACAAAATTGAGTTTGCGATGAGAATGCCGCCAACTTTCTACAAAATCCTCACAATAATTTTTCACCAAAAAATCTGTGATTTGTAATTTTCAAACGTATTCATTAATTTCCAACCGAGAGATTCGCAAGTAATCAAAACTGCTACATAAAAATGTATAAATTTTCATTCGGGTTTTTAAAAATGTTGCATAATATAAGACTAGCGCCACTTTAAACAAAGCTCTCTGAAAAGTCATTTTCACAACAAGATGGCTGCACCCAGTGCTAGCTTAAGAAATAGAAATGAGGCACATAACTTTTTATATTTATTCATTTCTCTGGTCCCATTCATTTTTGTAGAGTAATAAATAAAGCGATAAAAATCCAAGTCATCAAAAACTACTCCAATATCCACTAATCGCTCTTACCTTTTGCCCTATTTCAAACTCACAAAAACACATCCACAAGTCGCAAAGTGGGCAGAAAAGTGACACCCAGCATCACATTTAAAAAACTCATTTTCAAACTAGAAGGGCGTTGGGTTTATTTTTACCTACCGAGTAATTGTCTTGATTGTCCAGCGTCTAGTCAGAAAATGTCGATAACCCAATTTTCGAGAATTAAATTTATTGAAAAACGATTAATAAAATGCATCTAGTTTTGCTTCAAGTTCCACTTGGCTTTCATTCACAATTCACGTTCAAATTAAATTTACTAATGAAATAACATTCACTTATAATCAGGGGTGAAAGTAGAAAAAATATCTTGCCGCAACGCAGTTGGTTGAGCATTTTAGAAGAAAAAAAATGTAATCATATTTCTATTCTAAATAAAAATAATTAAAAATATAAAAATCACTTTGGCTATTCATGCATTTTTGTATCTTATACACATAGCAAGAGTGACTAGTATCCATTTCGTTGTTTATCAGCTGCACCCATTTTAATATGAACCAAAAACGACTGAAAGAATAAATGAATAAGCCGAGCTTTTTGGACAGCTTATTACACTCTTGTCAGGAACATTTCTCAAGTCTGTAGCTGTGTCATTGATCTTGCGTCTTTTGCCCTTGTCGCTTGACTGTACTTTCACCTGGTGGTGTGCATTTAAATAACCGCGTTGCCCTTAGCAACAGACAGCGAGAGCAAGTTCAAACGCTCTAGCCCCAGAATAACAAATAACACGCATTACCGTTGTAGACCACTTGATTACAACTTGATGACTAAAAAAAAGGTGTAAACTGATCCCCTCTATATTGAAACATCGATCTCTCGATTTCAATTACGTACAAACCAAATTGCACCAAAAAGCAGAAATTTCAAAGTCGGAAAATATTTCATATAAAAAAAATAGCAAAAATTTATTTTGCAATTTAATAAATGTTGAGACGCATTACAAACCTGCTATTTCATCCTTGCGTAAACCTAACCCTAAGCTAAACTCTTCTTGCAACAGACATAAAAGATTGGCTAATTATCTCTAGTGCAAGTCACAAGACACAGCGCATAAATTGCATAGGCAATAATCATGCATCACGGTTTAGGCGAGACCCAATGGTACATTTTCCCCAACAGTTTTCATATGTCTGTAGCACAGCAATAGAAAATTGCCTCATTTGATGAAAAGTGCAAGTTCAGACTTAAGTGTTCTATCGCATTACGCTTTTACTGCACTAAGAATTCAGTGGTGCATTTTGATTAAATAGCCAAAGATATGTTTTTAACATAATACTTAAAACACCAACCGGTCATAAAATGTCATTGAGGCAGACCTTTAAAATTCAGACGGGCAGCAACTAGAGAAAGAAAAAAAATTCCTTCCAGACTGTCTGAATTATATTCACCTTCATGACGCCAATGCTTCATATTTTTAGAAAACGTCTCCTAATTTAATTAGGTAAAAAGGTGTCATTGTGCCTGTGCTGTACCTGCTAGAGTGCATTAGGGCTCTTGACAATTAGTTAATATATCTGGATATAGCCGTAATGGTTATTAGATGTTCGTTAAAGAAGTTGTGCAATGAAAGTGTGTACATAATGAAAGTGTGTTCATAATGAAAGCTGCACAAAAGTTGCCTGTAAACTTCATTCAAACTAATGAAATATTGAAAAAAAATCATCAAGAATGAGATTTGTAAGTTTGTCCATAAAAAGACGATCCTCCAGAGGTCGTGCTATTTTTTCGTACCACGAGCGTCTAAATAAGATTTTACATGAAGTTTTCCTGTTAAATATACGAACACGGCATAACACGATCGTGTTACGCTTTATTGAATGTGCCTATCGTTTTTGGACACGAGAATCTCGTGTTAAAACTTGTGCTATCTGCATGTTGACAAGTTGTGCTAATTTTTTATTTTATTAGATGCGGCTAATGATATTCACAACAAAATAAAAGACTTTTACAAATTTTATTTTCGCTAACAAAGTTTTATCAACAAATATAAAAAAAATCAAAATGCCAACAACAGTCGACACCCGAAACCTCAATCCCAAACCACTTAAAAAAAAGTCAAAAAGTGAACTAAATGTCTTTTGACATGGAATTTCGTTTTGACCCGAGGACATCAGTAACACATTGATGTAACCCAATACACTTCGAGCTAAGCCTAACGTGATGCGGCAGCGTGGTTTGACATACGAAATGAAGCTTTTCAGTATTGGACACTAGACTCCAGCCTGAATTATCTATCACAAGCAAAACGTGAATAAGATGCTGAATAAAAGGCAAATCATTGAGAAACCTCTTTGGAAATGCAGCTCGGTGACCACATTCAAGAGGACACTTGAAAAACTAGACAACAAGGTTAAGTCCTTGGAGAATTTTTCTCCAATACAACTTTATTTATAGTCTGAAACGCCAAACTAGCACTAGGATAACGTTGTTACAAACATCGAAGCGTGAACCATCGAGTTCAAATGACTCTTCACGAAGTGGTGAAAAAAATCTTATGAATGTCAATGATGTTTCTTTTTCCAGTGTAAATGTAAAGTAAATAAAAAAAAAAACTTCCAACTTCTTCAGAAAGGGAAAAAAATAAATGAGATACAGCTATCTTAACTATACTCTCCATTTCATTTCCTTGCTGTAATATTTTTTTATTTATTATTACATTTTTTAAAATAAAAGGAAAGTTTAGACTTCAAATCCTCAAGTTATGAATGACCTCATAAGTTTTTTATTAATAACTCCTGTCTAAATTTGCTATTGACTCCAAAAAGCAATTTTTTCGCACAAACATCCAAGAGGGGGATTTGCAGTCTAATTTGAAGAATGACAGGTGCCATCAATCACCTATAAGCACCTACGCACATTTTCATGCCTGTTACCTGTTCTTTCAGGTATGAAAACTCTTTAAGCCCATCATATTGCTTCATGATTGGAATTGATAAAAGTTTTATAATGCGTGATGTTAGCCGTAAAAGAAGGTGCAAACTCATTTGGTATCACGTTTACTTTAACTCGTGTTTATTTAGCGTCTGCTTGCTTGGAATTAAAAGTAATTAAAAGGTTACACGAAGAGCATGAAATACAATTAAAACTTTTTAAATTAACTCGGTAGTATATATTTTTTAACGTACTAATTGAAATGTTAAACTAACAGTGTCTTATTAATAAACCCCAGATATTTATGCAAAAAAATACAATTATTTTACCATATGCACCAAAAACTCCATTTTATGCAATAAAAAATACAAAAACATGCAAAATAAAAAAATTTAGGGTGATTTCAGCATTTATTTTATGCATTTGCCCATTTATGTATTTATTGGCAATAATATATTTTCATGCATTCATGCATTTATCAGGACTCCACTTATTAATAAAATCATATTCCACTAACAGTTTTACCGTTTTAGTCAAAATTTAGAAATTTCCAGAAAAGCATAGACTGACCCCAGTTTGCTTTTCCAGAAATCTGTTCAGCCCCTCTTTAAGAGTTCATCAATAAGCAACATGCAAACAAACTCAAAAGCCTATGCTTTCAAACTTTCCTCTCTGCTGGATAAACTCTCCAAGTTCACAATCAAATTCTGAACCTACGACCCTTTAATGCAATCTCTCCGATTTAATAAATGACCAAAATCTTCATCCACAACCGACTTTTCTAGAAAGCCCTTCAGAAACCCTTCAAAAACACTTTAACCCATTTAAATTTTCAACCAATTCCAACCAAACGCCCTGCTGTTAAATATTTCACAAACTCCCACCCCCTGCATAAAAAAGGTACCCAAAGGCTTCTGCGCCACAAAAGCTTCGGCCAACTTGCGCAAACATCATGACATGGTCGAGTATAAGGGTCAATCTTGGGTGCCAATATAAGCTGACCTAAGTGAACTTCATGCAACATTCATATCACATGGTCTCTAGATGAGGGCAACTCGTGGGGGCACATCTTGCCTTTTCCTCCCCCACATGACCATTGCCTCCCTATTTCATTAGTCCTGCCTCCCCTTCAATGTTTGGTAGCCAACCGCCAAGTTTCTTTGAAAGCTCCCCTTTATAGACCCAAAATTGGTAGAAACTTGCAATCATTTGACAGCGGATTTTTAATGTTCAGATTTGGTAAAAAAAAATAAATTGCGAGCAATTGAAACGTAATGGTCATCGTTGTCTTTGAGGGTGACAAATTCCAGTGTCAAAAATGTCCTTTTTCAAGTCACCATTAAATATTTTCCTAATTTTCACTCACATTTTCTAATTCAGTTCTATCACTCCCATCTCTCACTCAACTCAACTCAAAACTGCACGGTTGGCAATTCCTAACGTGAGCTTTGTTTAATCTTTGCCCTTTCCTCCAACACTAGAGATGATTAATGGGGTACGGAGTCGAGAGTGAATTTTGCATAAAATTCTCATTGCGCTCAATCCAGCATTGCAAGACGTTTGCATTCGACCGTGAAAACTGCGAGGCGTGAAAACCAGTGACACCAAACAAATGACAACAAATTACTTTACTGACAATAACAATCAACCAATCTATCGATGACGTCATACCGTTCCAAACCCAACAATAAATCTGTGTTAGTTACAGCCGCTCCCGAATAAATCAAAAATTTTATTAGCCGCAGTATTTTTTCAATATTTACACGCCCCATAATAACGAAAACTTAATAAATAAAAAAAACAAAAACTAAACCCTAAATATTAAAGTCACACGCAACCATAAAACCTCCGGACGAGGTAACATTTTGCCGAACCTCAACAGCCCATCTCCCGCCGATAAATCCCTCAACCGGGCTTTTCTTCTATTTCACTTGTCGTAGTTGAAAGTTGTGCCGTTCCTTATTCCGAATACGGGTACCTCCCACTACGCTATCTCTTTATTGGCTTTTACACTAAAAAAAAAAAAAAAAAAAAAAAAAAAACTGATTTCTCAACGCAACTCTCTTAAATTTCAACCCTATTTCCTCTTTGTCATCAAATACCAAAAAAAGCGTATTTTCCCTTCTTACATTGCTTCTGCATCCATTAGGTTCTCTGCTATTGTTGTACTATGCATTTCTCCATCACCATCAATAAAATAAAGCTATTCTTCCCTCTCCCTCTGCTCCCTATCTTCCCTGTGTAAACATTCTCCTAGTCATCTTCAATCTCATTATCCCAACTTTTTTTCCCATCCACATTGCAGCTTTTCTATACAAAGCAATACATCACCTCTGTTTTTATTCTTGTAACTTCTCTACTAACAAGACCCAAACTCTGCTTAAAATTAATGAGACACAACACCACTAATAATCAAGCCTTCTATCTAGGATTGGCTTTTCTAGTCTCTTTTAGCTCACAAGTACCTGACCCCTACTTCGCCATCATTAGGCTAACAATAGCACAGACAGTTTGGCTTCTGATCAGGTTGAAGCTGATAGAGGTACTAAGGTTTTTGTTCCTTTTGTGATCAAACCAATTGGTGGCTTGACATTGATCTGTGAGATCTTTTTTTTTCTATAAGTGTGGGATTTTCTGATCAGGCCTATTTCTTTTTTTTTTCCTTTTTTCCTTTTTGTATACAAAAAAGCAGTTTTGATATTGATTTTTTTGTTTTGGAAAGAGAGGATTATAGAATTTTTTTATTTTTTATTTTTTTAAAAAGTCATTCCGATTTCCATTTTTTTCACTTTACTATGTTGTCTTTTAGTGTAGCAATAGCAAACCGATGAATCAAAAAGTGGGACTTTCTATATTTTTTCTCTTCTTCTTGGTTCCTTAGAACTCGGTGTATAGAGATGCTAAACCGGGATAATATACAACCCCATAAAGTGAATCGTTAGACTTTCTATCACAAAGCCACCCTCATAAACAAGTGAATTCGCGGACAAGTTAGCATTTCAAATGTGACTTTTTCTTCTCATTTGAAATCATAACTCACATGGATTATATTCTAAAGTGAGCAGATCAAAGTATCATTTCTAATTCAGTTGGTCAAACAACTTTGAAACTTCGTAAATATCCTTCTTCTAAAAACGAAAAAAAGGTAATGTGTTTCCATTACAATAATTTTCACACTTCGTTGCCCACACACAAAAAAAAAAAAAAAATTTAAAATAAAAATATTCCGAAAAAAAAACTTATAAAATATTTTTACCAATAAAAAACTGCAATGCCGTACAAACCCAAGTGCAACCACTCACCAATAATGACCTAAGTTGATCACACAATTATTATTAAATAGTAAAAGCAACTAATTTCAACTGCGATACAAAAACACACGTTTCTAATTTCCAGGTAAGCAGTTTGGACGATGAATATTAGTTATAATGCAAATAGGAATTAAAATTGAATAATAAAACAATAAACCTAACCGTTTTGTTTTACAAACGCGCTTACAAAGAAATATCCACACAACCTGGCGGCCAGAAACACATATTGAATCGAGCCATTTAAATTTGCAATAATACAGCTGTAGATGTTTAGATGCAATTAGGGCGGCAAAGTGCTTCTAATTTGGTAGGAGAGGCAGCCATGTGACATCTAAAGTAAAAGGAGCGTTTAATAATTATAATAACCGGCACCAGGAAATATTTTTTCTGTTTTGTGCTAAATCTGCGATAAGAAATGCTTGTTAGCCATTTTTCACAAAATACTCTCTATTAGAACTTTATTACAAATTCTCTCACAACTGGACATCATCGTAACATGCGAAGAATCAAAAATTCACATAAATATTTGAAAATGACTTAAAAAAACAAACAGACAGCGTTAAGTTATGGAAAAAGCTAAACTAAAACGTTTTCTTGCTTGATTTCCCTACTGTACTGTAAAACAGCATCACCTCCGGTCTGGTTTGCTCGTCATAACAAAATATTTCCGTATCCTCTAACAAGATATTTCCTCGAACAAGATATACATACTCCATTACGTATATCGGTAATACAATAAATGTTAAAGCTCGTCAATTTTAATATTTAAAATCAATTCAAGCGAAAACTTTATTTATAGTAACAAAAAACTCGAAAAAAACAACAGTCCGAATTCCGACGTTTACCTTCTATTCAGCCATTGTTATTACCATATCAATAAATGATAAATCCAATACAGTCCCAGTATTAATGTATAAAAATTTCAGAACAGGCATTTCATTTTCAAACTTTCTCATAAATTGAAACTGTAACCTCATTCGTAAACTAAAACCCGGTTTCATGTTTGTTTTTTTAGTAAAGTTTGGTTCAAGTTGGTTTTATCAATGAGCTTATTGAACTCATATTACTCCTTTAAACTACATTTTCTCAATTTTATTACATTCGAACACTTTTCAAAAAAAAAAAAAATTAATTTAAAAAAAAAAAAGGAAAAAAACATTTTCCATTCCACTTTATAATTTTTTTTAAATATATAAAATACAATTAAATTAAAAATGTTATTACCTTCATCCTTTCCCCAGTCAATAGCAGTATAATTGAACCTTTTCATTCGAAAATTAAACGCTATCAATCCAGCACATACCCTTCCCTGCACCTTAACAAAAAAATCCAATCAAAACTTTCATCTTTAATAAGCACCAGCCAGCAGCCACATTAACCCCAAACCCTTAACACAGACACAACTTTATATTGCTCATGACAAAGTTGATGGCAGTCCAATATGGAAGGAGAAGGATAACGGTTCTCGCATGATTGGCCAAGCTGAGTACACGCTGATTGGAAAGAAGGCATCTTGGATGCCTCTTCCATTCACGGATTCCCCCTCTACCTTCTCTTGGCTCAGTATTTTCAAGAAACCTTCTTTATCAATGGGCGTTGGACTGTGAAAACGGACTCTTTTAAATTCCATTAAGTGCACTGAGAGAAAAGCCAATCGAAAATTCTTTTCACTTTTTCCTTTCACCTACTTCAAACTCAAATATCTGCCTGTTGTACCACTAGAATGCACTAGTGATTTTGATTTCGTGGTTACGTGTTGATTAAAATGTGTTATGGATGGTTGCGTTCTGCAACAACAGATTAAACTGTTCTATAGTGAAAATACAAAATTCTATTCTACACGCTTTGGATTGATTTTATTTTCGACGAAAAATTAAAATTGTGTTAAAACTTATAACGATTATTTTAAATCGAAAATTTCTTATTAACGAGGGACCAACAGCAGATGCGACACGAGATGGCGCGTTTTATCAAAATCGATCAGCACATTTTGAAGTGTAAAGCTGCTTCGATTACGCCCTAGTCGCAATGCAATACAAACTGAATCTAACTGATAGAAAGCAACACGAATGAATAGTCTGATTTTAAAGTCATGTAGGTGTTAGTTTAATGCTATTTTTTCTTTGCTCAAAACGATTTTCATAAATAAATTATTTTTTTTTATTTATTTCTATAAATTCCAAATATTATGACAAAATTAATCTGTTACAGACCTAGCACTTCGTCTAATTAAGTCAGCTGCATTAAATTGCAGTAGTTAAGAGCAATATAAAGGTTGCCTCATATTTATGCTGAAAAAACAACGTGAATAAATTTTCTTTTCTTTTATTTATTGGCCTAATCACCCCTCAAATTTATACAAAACATGTAACCTTAAAAACACTAATATTGTCAACAACAAAAAATAAAGTTATTCATGTTTTTATTTGCACGCAACGCGAAAATATAGCGATTTCTATCTTTCTTTTGAATGAATTAAGAAAATGCGTAATTTCAATGTTGATAACGATTTTTACATTTATTGGAAAGTAACAACTATAAAAGAAAACTGCATTTTCTGTATTTTTGTAATAAAAAGATCATCATCAATGGATGAAGCGAGTTAAGTGTCTATTCATTCTTTCATTTCATCAAAGAATAATGAAGCAGTCCCATTTCTCAAAAGTTTCCTCTTCCTTTTTGAAGGGTACAAATCTATCCATAAAAATGGTCTCCATCAGTTCACTCATACGTAGAACAGTTTATGAAATTTATGGCCACCATAGGAGGGTATTGGCAACCAATAAAATCCTTTCAAGGTTTTTTTCCCCTTTCTTATATTCTATTCTCAATTTTAAAATATTTTACAATTTTATTTTTATTTGTTTTTAAACAAAATTAAATCTAGAGAAATTCCTCGTAAAAAAAAAAATAATAAAACGGTTTAAAACTTTTTCTCAAACTTTTTCTAACTCATTTCAGCTCAATGTCAATTTCAAATTTCCAATTTTACAACTCCAATTTCATTTCTTACAAAAGAACACATCCCCATCCTATGCACATGCTCAACAACACCCAAAAGATATTTTTTCCTTCTCATCAAATTTTATCTCAGCCCAAACAAATTCATTGCTGCATCGTATCACAATTTATTTTTAGCAAAGTGTGAATTTCTTGCTGCACCTCCATAACACCTTCATCCCGCAAGTAGAAGCGCTTCAGTGCAATTCCAATGCCTTTTACGAGCTGGTGTTGCTGCAAGAGGCAAGCTGACAGCTTCACAAGAATAAAAGAAAAAAGGAAAAAGAAAATGCTAACATCTACTACCACCTGCACTGCCATCTGGTAGTAATGGGATAAAGGAAAAAATAAAAAAGAATTTCTCTTCTTTCACTTGTAATGGCCTTAGTGAAATTTTTCATTATACAACAATACACACAAGTTTCAACTCAGTGATTTTTTACCACCGGGTAGAGGGTACTAAAATGGAAGATGGAAAAGATCTTGAAATATCTCAATGTTCAAATTTGCTATAAACTAAAACATTAAATTTCATTCGTAAAATTATATTGCTTTCTATTCCAACAAAATACCAAATTATTAAAATTTTAAACTATTAAAATTTATTGCGGGTACACTTGTCCACAATGTCCACGACAAATTCGTTTCGGAATGAGATGATTGGACAAATCATCTTCATTTGTAAAAATATTGGCTATTGCATTTTATAGTGGATCCATATCCCGTCTCTAAAGATTTAAAATTGCCGACTGTACTCTGTAGGCAGTGAATGAAAACCGAGGCAAAAGTAGCACAAACTCAATCTGCGTCATGAAATTCCTACAGCTACCGATAGATGGTGGTGGAATTAAATCAACATGCCACCGTCTTCCTCGTACCAAAAAATATCTTCAGCTGTGCCGAAACCAAAGAATTTTGTAATCTTGAATGCATGAGCAAGGCACAACCAAATGGAAAAGAAAAAAGGGAGATAAAACAAAATTTCTACTTCCTTCCCAAGGAATTTTCCAGACAGCAAAAATATTTAACATTATTGGAATCGCAATTTCTAGCTTCCAGCAGGAAGAATAAATTGCCAAAACATTTTTTTCACCATTAAATCCACATAGTAAACTCGTAATATATATTTTTTAATTTTCCTATTTTAGATATGAAACAAAACATTAATTGCATTCCTTAAATAAAATTAAATTAAACATTTTTTGTCGGAAAAAGTTTAAGAGAGAAAAAAATCGTTTTCTATCTCTTCCCAAAGTGCTTCTATAAAAACTTTGCCTCGTTGTCTTATCCCATTTTATGCCTACTTCCTCCGCAATAACATGTTGCTAAAATATTTGACTTTTCAGGAAGCCTCGTCGCTTGGATGAAACCCAACAAGTTTTCATAAACGAGGCGAGTGATGTTTCCGAACAACATCAAACCAAAAGCCACCCGGAAGTAGAACCGAGTTCATTTCTTCAACGAGACACGCCACATTTCCATAACTTAATCAGACCGGTCTGAATAACGATCGACCTTATGAAGATTTACTTGAATAAGAGAAGCAATTCACTGATTCCCTGTGTCAAGAAAAAAGCCAGGCGTCTTGCTGATGCCTGCTGAATCAAAATCACGACAATTGGCACGAAGGGTATAGCAGTGAGATGGGATGGGACTTCCATTTTCACACCCCTGCCTTACACACACAATGTCAGAATCCCTGCACCTCCTCCTGTTATTACAGCATCAGGAGCTTTCAACTGACTAAACACAAGTCACACGACCAGAATACAGATAAGCAGAGAAATTGCACTTAGAATTAACACAGGAAGCAGCTCATACATTTCTACAAGAATGCATAAAATATCCGTCGAATCGGATAAGGAACTTCGTCTAATTTTAATGTTCCTTATAATGACATGTTTTATAAATTTCTACAAGGAAAACATTATTATAAAATGTGTTATTTAAAAACACATAATATACTTAAATCGTGCGAAATGATATGTATTATAAAATATATGTACAATACATTTTTTGAACCATATGGGTGCATTAAAATGATTGTAAAAAATCGTTAATAATTCAGAAAATTATCATTTTTACCTGAATTGTTATCGATTTTCTGTCAATCCAATCGTGATTTGCGACTTTCTAATTGCAATAAAATAAATTAAATAAAACAATTGGCAAGTTGTCTACTACAAATTCTTAGCACAAAGTTCAAATCCTATGAGGTGTGGATAATGAAACCAAGAGCAAATCCACGAGCACAAAAAGGGGGCAAAAAGGTCTTGGAAATGTTTCCTTTGGCTGAGGTGATTTGCTGTAATTAAGTTATCTGATTGCATTGACTTGAGCCTGACTTGCAAGAAGCATAATGAGAGGGAAAAGGCAGCACAGGGTGATTGGAGGGGATATAAAAAGAGGGGAAAAGGCGTGCAAAAAGAAAATAAGGGAAAGCAACTTCCTTCGTGTAAATTGAAAAAAACGCCCTTGTAGGTGCATAGGTAAGTTTCTATTTCATTAATTCGTGCAGTAAAAATGGGGGAAAACTTTCGTATTTGTATTCAATCTGAAGTCGTACAATTGCAAATTTAAAAAAAAATCCAACTACAAAGAATTATTGATAAAGTCTAGCACGAAAATAGAAATAAAACGATGCAATAAACTGATATAATAAAAAAAATATCATATTGTATTTTCTATTTTGAAATTTACACTACCAATTGAACTTTTTGATCGCAACAAAAGAATTTACAAACCAATAGCACTGGTATGCAAAAATGTATTCCAGGATGCATTTCTGCGAAATGCTATCTTGTTAATACAACCAACTCCGTGGCATTAAATAAGGTCGTAGCACTGTTGGACATCACCCTAATGATGTTGGCCTAAATGCAAGAGTTTTTGTCAAAAAACCATTTATCAGTACAAAGAACAAAAAGGTCAGACTACAATTTGCCAAGGAACATTTGAACTGGACAGTCCAGCAATGGCGCAAGGTTCTCTGGTCAGATGAATTGAAGTTCCTTTACTTCGGAGTGATGATAAGATGTCCCAGTGGTGAAAGATTCAATACTCAATATAAATTACCCACTGCAAAGCATGGCAGGGGCTCTGCCATTGTCTGGGGTGCTTTTTTGTCATCACATGTAAGCCCACTTGTACCTGTAGAAGGCATTATAGACCATTTTACGTACAAGAACATCTTGGAGGACACTATGCTGCCATATGCACGCAAAACATGCCATGGAGTTAACCGTATTAACAAGACAATGACCCCAAGCACACCTCAAAATTAGTTAAAGAGTGGTTTTCAACCAAAAGGGTACACATTTTGTCATGGCCCAGTCAATCACCAGATTTAAATCCAGCAGAGCACTTGTAGGATGTTCTTGGGTGCTGAGTTGGTCATCAAAAGCTCTCTTCCAGAGCCAAATTGTTCGAATCTTTGCAACATGGGTGGTCAGCCATTCCACTCAGCAAATTTGAAAAATTGGTTCAATTCATGCCTGATAGGTGTGCAGCTGTGATTAAGGCAAAAGGTTATGCCACCAAGTATTAGAATTTCTTTGGTTTTTACTGATTTGAACAGTTTTTTGTAATAAAATTGATTTGTCTCAAAACTTTTGACAACATGATTGACCAAAGGCTCCAACGGTTAGAAAATTACTAAACTAATTGGAAATATCATGTGAACATTTTAATTGTCAGTTGAATAGGCTTCAATATTTGATATTTAAACACTTGGCTGCAGTTTTTAAACAAATGTAAACAATAAAAAAGTTGTCGCCTTAAAACTTTTGACTGCTACTGTAGGTGCCTTGTACTTATCTTTAAAAGAAGACTTTACATTTAAAATATTTCTTTTGTTATAATCGGCTACGCTTGCACTCACAAGGACAAGCTCACAAACCACTTTCACTTAAGCCAGTAAAACCGACTAGGCTACTAGATTACTCAGCAACGCATTAGCTGCACTGTAACATTATCTTATAACTATTTGAGTAGCTAAATATGGAAAGCCCAAAGAGTTCCACGGCTTTGTTGTAGATCTTGAGCAGTAATTTAAAGCCCTACAGTTAAAGAAGCAGTTATGGTTTTGAAAGTTAACTTTTTTTGTGAGTACAATTTTAATTGCATGAATATATTTGTAAAAAAAGTCAACCAATTTTACCATGTAGTCTTGCAAAAGACATTCACAATATGCCTAAGGTCTAGATTAATTGTGCAGCGCTGTCTAGCAAAGTCTGCTCAAAGATAACTGCAGCAGGAAAGGAGTAATGGGTCCCAATACGAAAGGGGAAATAAGCTGAAGGCTCTTTGGCAATAAGATCTCTTCACTTGCTTCTAACGGAACTATACAAAGTCAAGAGTAATTTGAAATCAATACTCTAAGTCATTAGGAAAAGTTCGCAGAAAAACTTTTGTAAGTTTAAGCAAAAAAGAAAATAGAAAAAAAATTATTTTTTTCCCGACTCCTTTTAACTTTTTTTTCTTCTTTCAAATTCTTTACCTACGTACACCCGACCCTCTGCCCTCAATTAGACTACTAATGGAAATTTAGCAATATCTTTTTATGTAACGAAACATCGAAAGGCTTAAATTTAAGAAATCAGAACTGAAAGGGTTGAGCATCAATCATTGTTATCCTGGTTTCGTTCAAACATTCCCAGCTTTAATTATGTATAATTTTATGGAAAATAGAAATAAAGCTTAAAACTTTTGAAAAAATTATTCTTATGGATTTCTTTTGTATAGTTCGTTCATTAATTAGTGTATTTCAGCTATAAATGTTTGATGTTTCTTCTGTTTTGTCTTACTTCCCCTCCCCCCCTTCTATTTTTTTTAAATTTTTAAACTCTCACTATAGACCACGTCCCATTCCCAGTTGTTGTTCACATTTGCTAAAGTACTCTGCCGGCAAAGACCATTCGCAATGACAAAGTTACGTGGGCATTAATTTGTAATAGGTTAAATTAACCCAATTCCAAACCACTTTAAAGGGCAGAAAGGAAGCCCAGAATTAACAAAACCCCAGTAGACATCAATAAATTTAATACTGTCCTTCAGTACGAAATTACATTCGTCTAAGTTTGTATTGTTACTTACGTTTCTCCCACCTGAAATCAATTTCTTACGTTACAAGAAACCGCGCATCACCCATTTTTGACCAAATTTCCTCTAAGTTTGCCATTGTCCCGCTTATAGGAGTACGATATTACATGTGGCCCAGTTTTTTCTTATTAAGTCTTGATATAAAACCGACTAAAAAGAAGTTGGTATACCGTAGAAAACAACCTAAAGGAGAGGGGAAAAAATTCTGACAAAAAAAAAAAAAAAGAAATCACCAACATATATGAGATGGTCGGAGATGGAATTATAAATAAATAACGAAGAAAGAGGGGGAAAGGAAATGGAAAGAGCAAAGATAGTAATGCTTCCATTCTAGAAAATGCTGCTGGCAGTGAAGGAATGAGAGAAAACTTGCATTAGACTCAAGCCTAAGGGATGAGTCTCAAGAAGGGTTTCCAAATTGATAGCTTTGCACAAATAATGTTGAATAAATGCATGGAAATATCTGAAGGTGACATTCTCTTTTTCTTTTATAAAGAGATAAAAAAAAAATCTGTTAAGATAGGATCAATTCAATCAGAAATAAAACTATGGTATCGTAATTGAATGAGGTTTATTTTGTGTTTATAAAAAAGAGGAGGAAATCAACATTCCAGCTTTTTATTAGTATTTATTATTTAGTACCAAAATACCACAACTAAAGAAAAAATAACTGAATAGAATAGTAGTAAAAAAAAAAAACCATGATTGCTTTCTGCAGAGGGCAAAAATCGATATTTGTTGTTAAACGCCGCCAGATAGCACCAGTTACCAGAGCAGCAAAACAAGTAGCACTACCGTCTGCCCCCGAATACAACACTATGGTGTTGTATTCTAGTTTTTGCCAAAACGCAAACTTTCGAAAGTTTTTGATAATTTTAGGTTAAAACACCACTTCGAATATTACACCATGGCGTTGTATTTGAATAGTGACCAAAATGGCATAAAACAGTTGAAAAATACCACGTTTTCTGCTCTTTGGTGACGCTTCAGTCACGTTTTGGAAACTTTTTTGGGTTTCAATTCGAAAACAAAAATCTGAAACGTCACTAAAGAGCCAAATAATTACCAAAAAGTTGCAGTTTTGTATGGTTTTGCGGTTTTGTGCGGCTCTTTGGTGACGTTTCGTTCACATTTTGGAGAATTTTTTGGCTATCAATTAGAAAAAATTATCCAAAACGTTACCAAAAAGTCACCAAAAAACCAAAAAATGACCAAAATGTTGCAGTTTAAAACCTTAAATTACAAAACAAAATAAAAAATAACATTTGTCCTTCTTATGTTTTGCTGGAGTTCCTAAAAGTTGTAATTTTTATTCTTGTTTGGAAAATATTTTTACTTGTCTTTTTTCAGTAGTTACTTAAAATGTTTGGAATACAACACCAGGTGGTGCTATATTCGAATACAACACCGTGGTGTTGAATTTGGAAGAAGATGGTAGGCACATTCATAAAGTAATTAATTAGACTAAACAGCATTTTAAAAAACATGTTTAAACTGCTTTTTAACTGCTTGTCTCGATCTAACTTGGAAAATAGCGGCTGATTTAGTCTGTTTTCACGACATCTAAACAACATGTTTAATTGCAAGTTAAAAATGCTTTTGTGAATGTATCTCATAACAGGAGGACCAAACTTATGTACTAGGCGCATTAATAAAGCCATTTAAAGTAGTCTGAATTTTTTAAAACAGTCTAAATGTGGAATTTTACATGTTAAATTTTACATTACGACCGGTTTAAAAAATTTAAACCAGTTTAAATGACTTTACGAATGCGCCTACTGTTTCAAACTGTTTCAAACGTGCACTTTTCGAGTTTTATTCTTTTTTGTAAACACGTAAACATTAAAGAATTCGCAACATTTCAATGAAGGAGCTTAAGTACAAGAACCATTGATCTTTATCTAATTGAAACCAAAGTATTTGGTAGGAGCAGACTGACCATACAGGCGATCAAGCAAACCCCTAAGGGCCAACTGCCCAATATGGGCCAAAAGCACTCTAAGTTTTGTTACACATCTAATACCTGGCATTGCTAAAAACTTCTTCTAGACTGGACACTTTTTGGTGGGCCCGCCTCTGCCCAGTCTAGAGGAAGTTCACCTTACCGCCGAAATTCGCTTTATGTGTTGTAACATTAAAAACATATTACGAAAAAATAAAAACAAGAACAGATTCGAATGGATACCCAAACGTGTTTTGTAATGACGCTACCCAATCGGCCCCTACAAACACACTGCCAACTCATACATGTACAAGAAACTTAGTTTCTACCTAACTAATGTAGGATATTCGGTAGCTACTAACCTGTAGCAGTGTTGTACGATGTCGTCCATGATCCGCGAAGTCCTTTCATTTGCCGTTCCTGCAGTGCTATTTTACTCTTGTGTTTGGTGCCAACCAAATGTGAATCAAGTTGCAGCTGAGATGTCATCGTTGTATTGCACACAGTACATATAAATTTCTGCTTCGTTTTTGCCTGTCCCTTCTTTGGTGGGTTACTTGGTGCTGGTGGCAACCTATTGAAAACAATTGATTTAATATTGTCAACCTTAAATAATTTTCTATGTAACTGCGATGGAATAATAAATTTCTGATTTTTAATTTTTTAAATTTACAAAAAATAGTTACCGTATTTCTTCGAATAAAAGTCGCCCTCTATTACAAGTCGCCCTCGATTACAAGCCGCGGCTTATATTCGAAAAAATTCACAAAAAAATTTTTAAAATTTTTTTTGTGTTAGTAAAGTTAATTCATTTAAGCTGTTTAAAAAAAACAATTGCAATAACCAAAACGTAAAATTTAATTAACACAATATAGCATGGGCTAGTTTTACAGCCTTGATTTTAAAATCAAAGTTGTAAGATTTGCGAGGCATTTTTGCAAAAAATTTAAAAATGCCTGTAGTGTAGGTTATTAGACTTACACCATTCCCTCCAAATCCTTTGTTTTGAGTTACAACAGCGCCAATATGAACAAAATTTTGTAACATATTGTTTAAAATTGCCACATTGACGCTGTGTATCTGTGCTGGCAGTTTGAGATTGTTATTGAAGTCGCCCTCGATTAGAAGTCGCCCTCGAATATAGGTGGTGGCAGAAAATAAAATTTACAAATAGAAGCCGCGACTTCTAATCGAAGAAATACGGTAATTTTTTTTTACAAAGATTTACTGCCAAGTACAACGTCTCAACAACTTGAAATAATTTTAAAAATTCAGAAATTTATAATTCCACATTCTTAGAAACTAAAATTATCGTGTATAAAAAAACTTTATTAACTGTCGTTGCCATTTGCCCGTTGTTTGATTGAAGAAACCCTTAGAACACGGTCCTTCGCCTTGAATCCGTCGTAAGTGGTTCCGTCCACTATAATGTTGCCTTGCTTGAACATCCGAATTGAAGGCGACGTCACATAATTTACAATATAAATCCTCTTCCTTCAGTTCTTTCTTTTCCTATTTAAATAAACAAGAGATAAATTATTTCCATCCACACAGAATTCATCATTTACAATACAATTTTGAAGTGAAATTTTTTTTAACGTAGTTTGTTAGATTATTTTATACTATCAAAACGACGAGACTGAAAAGAAGAAATTAGATTAGACCAAATGAATTATTATTATTTCGCTAAATTAGCAAATTATATACAAATTAAACACCGCGTTGCTGCTAACACAAATAACTAAAAGATGCTGGAGTTAAAACCAAGTTACATAAAATATAATAATTGCTAAATATATAAATAAAAAAATTTCAAAACAAAAGTATTCTTGATCCGTTCATTTTTTTACCACTCACGTCCAGGCAATATTTTTCCTAATGCTTTCTTAAAATGAATTCTAAACATTTGTGTCAATCAAATTGTTAAAAATACAAAAATAAAAAAAAAATCTAAAACTTTGTTTAACAATGGCATCGTCTCACTTTTTCAATTTTGCCGTTAATCGGATGAATAGGAATTCCTTGATCTTTCTTAATCTTTTCAATGTATTGTTTTTCCTTTTTCTTATGATTTTTCCCATCGTAATGAGACGAAGCTTGAAGAGATCCATTCAGTTGAGTTCCACATAATTTACAGTACAACGGCTGCATCAAATCGGAAGGAACCCGTACTTCCTCCTCGCAATAGTTCGTAACTACTAGTGACTCGCTATGCACCACGAGTTTATTTACAACAGTTACATCCGAAACTTGCATTTCATTCAGAAAAACACTCGGTTTTATCGGTGTCTCCACAAACTCGCTAAATTTCCTTTTCTTCATAGGCATCTGAGCGTCCCTTCGAAATGGACGTGGCATGTAAGGAGGAATAACACCGTGACTGAAAGCTCCTGGTACTGGAGGGAGTTGAGGAGGCGGCGGCGGGGGCGGTGGCGGAGGAGGTAGGCAAGTTTGTCTAGGTCCAACAGACGGTAATCTTGGAACGTGGAAATTCAATGGGAAACCGGATGTAAAATCTAAAAAAAAATAATTTAAAGTAAAACAATTAGAAATGATTTTAAGAACTGGTAGGAAGCAGGGTTTACTGTACGACAATTTGTACTGAATGTGTTGGGTCACTTGCGTGTGTCATTAGTGTAACACGAATTTTAGACGCCGAGTTTTAATGTTGAGAATTCTTTGTTCGGTCAATCTAAATTTTGTACAAATTCTTTTGAATACATACCTGGAGGTCTAATTGCCATTTTTAAGCCTTGGTCTCTGTTAAATAAGATTTGCATCAGTATAAATGTCACAGTACACGCATTGTAATGATATCTACGCTAACATGGCAACCATGTTGACATGCAAGTTCTCCTACTGAACACGGGATGGCGATAAGTAAACCTCCCATCATCCACTGATAAAAATGCGCCAATTTCAAATATCACAACTGGTTTTAGATATTTAATTAAAATAAAATAAAAACATCAACAATTGTATTAACATTTTATTTTTTGTTACCCAGTACTGTATTATTCATTTAATTTTTTTCCAATTGAGAAACAAATCAAAACCTAATAGCCAAAATTAAAATTCGTATTACAAATGAATTACTGTATTTAAAAATATTTTTCATTCATTCATTATCTTGATTCAGAATGCCAAACTTTTAGATACCCTTTTACATTTCTTAAGAAAGAATAGAAAAGTTTTATAATTTAAGTTTTATACTTTAAGTACAGTATAAATATTTGTTTTAGATGCTTGATTTGCAACTATCTGATATTAAAATTTTGGACGAATCGGATATTCCATTCTATGGATTAAGCTCAGTTTGAGGTTAGGCCAGCACATAATCTCTAAAGAGTCCAGAGTATCCAGATCTTGCTGATCAGGATTGGAAAGATTCATGGATCCTTGAATCTCGTTGGAGGTACAAGATCTCACTGTTATGAACAGTATTAATTGATATACTCCTACATTTCCTAAATCCACACATCCGAACCTGACGAACTTGCTTCTATAGAGAATGTAGCTATTAATATGCTGCATAAACCAAAATAACAAAATAATTTTATTTAGTTTCAACGAAACACTCAACGAATTAAATTTGAAAACAATTTGGTGTATTTCCACCACAGATGTCACTTAGTTAGTTACTATAGAAAATAACAATAAACAGCTTTTAGTCAGACATCTTGTATTCTTGAGGATGAAGTTGTGTGATAATTTCCTCAGGAGATTATGGATATGATGCCGTACAAAGCAGTGTAAAAAATAAAAAAAAATGAAACTTCAGAGGAAGTGCAATTTATCTTTAAACGTGTTTTATTAAAATTCAATAATATCATTTTTTTTAAAAACATTTTTATTTTGAAGTACTTTTACTTTCTACTTTTGTTAAACGAGTAATTTTTTTCCTCTAAAGTTTTATAATTTTAGACAAATATTGACAGCTTTCGCATGTTCCACAGCGAGCAGTTCAGTTTGCAATTGATATTCTTCTACAACACGGTGTTCATCATGATGAAATTGATACCAATCTGAAACTGATCAAATACTTTTAGAATCATTTCAAGTAATTCTCCTACATGAGAAATTAAAACCTTGGCAGTTGGTATCACAATAATATCTTGGTTCAGGCCATAAGTTATCCACGCACCTAATAAGGTGAACTTTTGTTTATTTAAACTTACATTTTAAAGTGCTTAAACTTTTATCACGCGAACACGCCACCTTTTACATTTCTTGAACTTTGGCTTGGATTTACTTTCGTAAGCGAAACAGTAAGTGCACTGATGAACTTTTTTAGTTCGTTTACGACTACGAACTTTCTTTTTACGTTTATTTTCAATTGGAGCAGTCTTTTCGAGAACACCAACGGTAGTTTTATTCTTCGCAGTTGACTTAGGAACACGATCAACCTAAAAGAAAAAGAAAAATAATATAAAGGAAAAATTTTATGAATAAAACGTTATAAATAAAAATATCAAATTGACCACTCGTTTTTTGACAAGTGACGCTTCATCAATGTCCTGTATGTTTTTCTTCCTTCCATTTCGAATTCTTTTCATGAAATCTGATGTTTCTTGAATCAGTTTGCAATCGTAATATTCGTCCACGTTATCAGTTATTTCTTGAATTAAATTTACTTCATCTTTTTCAGTGTTCAATAAATGTTTTAACCACGGAACTTCTTGTTCTTTGACACCTAACAACGCGAATAGTTCCCCACGCCATTGTTCAGCTAAAAACTTTTCTAATGATTTCGGTTTAAAATTTGGCTTCAGATATTCTTCTGGTATAGTCCAATAACGTTTGCTCTTGGCAGTAAAGGTTGGAGCAACTAACCACTTACAAAACACATCACAAAGTGCGCAACCTAACGCAAACCCTGAACATTTCGTCACCAATTCCTTTAACTAAAATACAAATATATAAATTTACACTTCCGAGTTTTTCACTTTTTTCCTTACCTGAACTTCAGGATTTTTCTCCTTTGCATCTTGATGCTGTTTCTTTTCTAAAATGTGGAAAATATTTCAATAAATTGGGATAAAAAATCCTTATATTATATTACCTGAAGATATAATAAGCATCGGCCGAATCACTCTTTCCAAACAGTAATGTGATCTGCTCTGAACTGATCCTTTCAGAAACTGTTTATGGATGCATTCATTGATGTAGGTTGTCATAACTGGCCAATGCCTATAGATCTATTAAATAAATAAATAAATATATATATCTACAATTATACGAACATTAGATGGAAGAATTACCATGCACATATCATAACAGGAAGGTTGTAGACAGAAAGTTAGCCAAAATCTAAACCAGAATGCAGTTCCCTGAAATATTAAATTAGAGATAAGATTTGCTGTATAGTTTTTTTCCCAGTAACAAAAAAAATTACTTGATTAGAAATCATAGCTTCAAACATCTTTGGTCGATTGAGAACAAAATTAGGCCCACACCCAAAGTTTAACATTGCATCAAAATAAGTTTTCTCATTATCTGTGTTCAAATTAATATATCTCATAATGAAATTTGTTCGTGTATTTTTCTTTCTCGTAAATTTTAAACGATTCTGGCTTGATTCTGGGGTATAACGTTTTTACATAAAATTTTACACACGTAAATTTAAAAAAAAACGAAAATGAAGTGGATCGAGACTGTAACCTGGTGAAGAAATTTGCAAGTTCTTTTAAACGCACATTAAACAATACAGCGTTTTTTGTTTTTATGTAGCTTTTTTTTTCGTTTTCAATCTATTCCGGTGTAAAAGACTGCAAGTCACTAAAATGGCAACAAATTGGAAAGAAACACTTTGGCATAAACCCAATGGCGTTATATTTACAAGATCTTCCAACTGAACATGAAATTTATCATTTTGAGCAAAAAACAGAAGAAAACCCCTTATGATATGATTATAAAATATGGATGTGGGCCTAATTTTGTTCTAAAACGTGAAGACAAATTTAGAAGTATGATTGAAGACCAGGTAAATAGCGGTATAGTAATAACAGTCAATCCGATTACAACATTTTTTGTTTTACTGCAAACTTAATTACTTTCAAAGGGAGAAATGTTTTGGTTCAGGTTTTGGTTTACAGTTTTCTACAATCCAACTTGTGATTACTTTCGAATGGTATGATTGACAACTAATTGAATGTAGAACCGCAATAGTTTCTCTGATGCAGTTACACCACAAATAGATTCAAAAAAGTTTTCCAATTATGATGAACAATGTACACAGATGCAGCCACTCCAAATTTCTCCAGGGTCTGTGTATTGTGATTCTAACCCTAAATTGCAAAAATTATTTACAAATTTATTTCAATTTCAGTTTCTACATCTAGTGCTGCAGATTACTGTGTAGATGTAATTAAATCATTAAAGATATTACCGCAAGGTAACGTAACTTTCATCGTTAAAAGCTCGATAATTGTACCCAAAACTTTAAATTTTACATTCTGCTCTTTCTTAGATAACCGAGTTAAGATTATCGAACAGGAACACACTGTAGATCTACAAAGGGTAAATTTACGTGGAAGTAAGCATAGAAAATGATGTCTGTATTGAAAAGAACTAAATAAGAATTTTTTACTACTCTATATATTAGTACAACATAATTTTTTAGTTGGCGTGTGATGAAAAAAATTGAGCTTGTCACCTTTTATTTTATTTAGTTGCAGGATGAAATCCTTACTGCTGCAAATGTTACATTTGGAGTGACTCTTTGCGTCGTGTTTTACAATTGGTTAAAATCTGATGCTACAAAAACTGGGACTAGAGATTATTGGAGTATACCTCCAGAATATCGAGATCCAAAGTTTAGGCCAGGATTATTCGAAAAATTTCTTGCAAACGTGTGGAAAGATAAACTACCAGCATTATTGGGACTACCCATAAAAGACATTCCGTGGTTACAAGAGTATATAGATCGTCAGAATGAAATAAAGAAAATGGAAGCCGATCCAGTTCATAATCATATGTTGACTGAATGTATTAGAGATACCACACACGAGTTGAGAAATTTACAAAATGAAAGCTTGCAAGCTGTACTTAAAGCAGACAAAGAAGTTCGCATCCCGCGACGGAGCAATAGCAACAAGACCAAAGTACCGGTAAATAACAACAAATTAACATCTATGCCAGGTTCGCACGCATTTCAACTAAATTTCCAAAACAGTTGGATGGTAGCATTTTAGCAATAGTTTAGTCAAATTTGGTAAGACTATTTAATATAGCAGACTGGTATCATATTTTGTCCCATTACTCTTTGCGTTTCAATGGTAAAGTTGTGACCGTCTGTCCCCCACAAACGGCACTGGCGAACGAGTGCAACCGCTAGTAAGTGCATCTAGCAATAGATGGCGCTGAAAGCGGTAAGAGGAGTTAAACACGAGCGTAAAGACCCGGAAATGACGTAAATGACGTGCGACTGGTCCCAGACCGGAAGTCACGTGACCAGGTCGACCACGCCATGTTCCGGGCAGTCTTAGCTCCGGCACCGAAGCGACTGGTCACGTTTGACCTCTCACCGATCTAATGGCTTTCCTGCTAATAGAAGACGAATTGCCGTGTGGTGTGTGGATGCTGTCCACCACCGGGACCTGAGCATCCAACTGACGGCGCCGTAGCATTGGCTGCGGCGCCCGAAAGTGATCCGACCATGCTGGTCGTCCGTAATGGCGGCCAGCGGTCAATCTAGGCTTGGAGCACCTGTGCGCTCCAAAACAACATGGAAACTTCACTGATTGTCAACAGAGCACTGGCCTGCCTTAATAAAACATATTAAAAGTCAGTTCTCTGTCTTTGTGTCGTTTCTGGGGTAAATTTAAGTGAATGTTGTGTCCGGCGGCCACGTGGTCTCCCCTGACCGCGCGCCGACCGTTCCAAAACAATCACAAAGTGACAGACCAGCAGCCTCTTGGCCGCAGACCGGCAGTGATCCGCAGACCACATTTTGTGAAGCACTGAGTTGCACTATAAACAAATTCCACATCTCCAAAACTTTGGAAGGTTGGTTATAGAGCGAACATTCACATTATTATTATCATCATCATCACCCTTTTTATTATTTTTTTACTTATTATTAGTAAAAATATAATATTTTTAAAGGCAACAAAATGACATTCTGTTGACAAATGGCAAATTGTTCAAATCTAACAAAAAAGCCAACAATGGGTTAACGAATGTATTCATTGCAACAACAGATAGTGCCCGTATCACATTGTACACACAAAAATGGTAGAAGACAAGTCCTGTAATAATCGCCTTAGATAAAACTTACCATTCTCTGTAGAAATTCCAGAGAATGATGGCGACTAGTTCTTATAAGCTTATCATTATTATTTTTAACATTTACTTTATGCTATTTCTTTTAAGTCTAGGCTTATTATTTTCATTTTACATTTTCATTTTTCATTAGCAATTTATTCTTAACGCTTAGGCACATTTCAGTTCTTTTGTTGGTGAAATGTTACATTCAGGCCCGTTCCTATCCATTGTTTATTTTGTGTTAAACACAAAGGTTTGGGGAAGTCACCCTGGAAGGGCTAGATTCATGTGTGTGGGGGTCCCAAGTTAAAAGAGCGGCTGTTACATGTAAAAATGAATGTTTTTTCTAAAAAAAAATTCTGAAAAAGCAATTTTTCTGATTGAAGATACATTCTTCACTTGAAAATAAATTTATTTATCATAAAAATGCTTTCTTGGGGGATGGGGGGGGGGGGCGCCAACATGACGAAAAACATAATTCCTTAGGAACGGGCCTGATTACGAAGTATATTTGCATTGTTGATGCATCGCACTCGAGCCCTTCTTGCAGCATAAGAGGTTCTGGATTGTTTCGATCGCCTTGTTCACACCGTGCAGTCGAACCACCTTTGCAGCAAAAAGGGTTTTTCTCACACTTTGATTGGCTCTCAGCAATAAGGCTGGTCTTGTGGCAACTGAACTAATTGGACCCAATGGGATAGTCCAGTATTTTTGGGTCCTTTGAGGTATGGTGGTAATTTTTTTGCTAATGACAAAATAAAAAAAAAGGATGTGTGTGGAAAGAGCCAAAATTGTGCAGTTAAGCCACTTCTAAGAGGGCCGATCAAAATGGTCCAGATTGGACCCTGCAATTGCTAAGGCCAGCTCTGCTCTGCAGTCAAATGATCGCTGAGATCCAATCTAATTCATGTGTGATACACAGACACTGACAGACAAAGAATAAAGACCTTCTGGTTTTAGCCTTTAGATGTATCACAAGTAAAGTGCAATAACTGTTCAGCCACTGGATCTGTCAATGATAAATTTTCATGTTGTCTGAAGTAAGTAAAAAATTACCTACAGTATTATACTATTGAATAAGCATATGCTATTGTCTACTGCAGATGTATAGAAGAAAATTGGCCTAATCCAAAATTTTATTGCAGTGTTAACTGCCAAGGTAAAACTTTTTTTAGTTAAACATTGGTGCAATTGCCATACGGACAGGACGTTGAAAGTTTTTCTCTGCTATCTATAGGACAATTAACTGAAGGATTTTACAACTAACGCAAATTCATTGTTTTGCAATCGTCAGCGATTTTGTCTTGTGGTTGTGGCACTGCCCCCATTTTTCCCCATTTTTACGCTTAGTCTTATCATTTTGGTAGAAGAAAAACTGTTGACATCCTGTCCGTATCCAATCCCGGGTCCTAATTCGGTTCGCGAGTTTATCGAGGTGTAAGAAAAATATCTTTGCAATTTTTTATTTATTTAATTTAATTCGAAATTCCACTTGTTTCTTGTTGCTTTAGTCATTAACTCACTTTTTTACTCGTGCACGTGCAACAAGCATTTTGAACCGGACGGGTTGCGCAACAACTACAAGATAAAAACAAAATTTCTTATTAAAAACTTTAATTTTTATTTTTATTTCAAACAATCTAAATACCACGGAAAAAAAAACAAAATTTACCTATTGCATGTCGACCCAATGCAATTTTTTTGAAAGTTTAAACCAATTGTTGTTAACCAAATGCATGTCGACCCAATGCTGCCCCACGCATAAGTCATACAATGTATTTTTTTCAGTTAAACATTGGTACAATTGCCATTTGAATGAACATGTTCAGTACAAACAGGATAAAATGTGCAATGAAATTGAAGAAGAAATGCTTGGCGGTTTTAGAACTATTGTTAGAAGATATATCTTTGTTTGTTTAATTAGTATTCTTATAGCTCGTATGTATCCATCTATCATTGATCATTGTGCTATGGTTTTTAATGCTATTGCGGATAACCTGAAATAAAATCAAAGACTGATAACATTCTCGTTCTTACAAATATCATTGTGGCAGCGCAAAAACTGCCTAAAAAACTATAATTTCAAACAAGTTTAAGTTCGAATTTAATCAGAATTTTCTTCAATTGGTGCGAAAAGAAATAAATTTGAAAGAAATAAGTTCGAACTATAAAGAATTGCACTAGAACAGAATTGATACCAGTAGGAATAAATTCGAAAGAACTAGTTCGAATTTTAATGCTCTAAAACCAAAACAAGAATTGATTCGAATTGAAAAACTTTAGAGTGTACACCATGGACCATGGGCTGTTCGTCTAATCTAGCCTGATAGGCAGACCTTTACTTTGCAAGTGGTGCCTGTTGATAAACGTCAAATGTTTAATTTCAAATTCTTAACAGGCTGTATACTTTTGAGCATTTAAGGCAACAAAAACAAGACAGAAATCCTTGCTTCGAATTTACGATCGATTCTCTCCTGCAGCAAATACATTTAGTTAAAGTTTAAATTTACGAAGTTGCTGTTACGAGGAAAAAGAAATGTAATTTTTAAATGATTCTACGTGTTGCAATTATCTGCTTTGACATCGTACATTGCTTTTGAATTGTTAGTTTTGGATCGAACGCATAAATATTTGACGTACATTGACATTTTTCAAGATTATTACCCTCGAGAACTGTTTGATTGAAACGATAAACCTGCAAACTCTAACACTATCTCACAATCAGAATCGAAATATATTATTTACAGCAAATATTCTCATAAAATATACCATTTGCTGCTTGGTTGACATCTACGATTTCGTTTACAATGAAGCGAGAAAAGTTTCTGATTTACAAAAGAACTAGAAGGCATGTAAAGGTGTTTCTGCGTATGGTGAAAGAGCGTGAAACGTGCAATCTGCCTTTAGTAGGACTGCGTTACATCAATAGCAGTAAACAACTTGCATCCAGAGCTATGTGGTTTGGTCTTATATTATGTTGCCTCTCAGTTTGTGGTTATCAAACGCATGACCGTTTTGCGTATTATTTTAATAATCCAATTAGAGTAGATGTTGATTTTAGTGAAAGTAGTTATCAGCCTCTGCCATCTACAACCATCTGTTCTCAAGACACGGCTTTATGGGCACAATATGTCAAAGAAAATCCAAAGTTGGAAAAAGCAATGCAATTACATCAGCAAAATCTTCCTTGTGGGAATCAACTTTTACAATTCTATCGATCTATAAATAAAAGCAATGTTGCAGATATTTGGAAACTCTTCAACACTTTTTCGGTTATAAAAGAAAGCCACCTGTGGAAGGTAATGTGTTTTTATAGCACGAGAAATTGTGATAATGCACAAAAAAACATATTCTTATTTAACAAAAATTGATTTAGGACGCCGAGCAACTTCGCAATGTGAAACCTACCGCTGTCAATTTACCAATGGGCATTTGTACAATGTTTACGTTCGGTAAGTATTTAAATAGTGGCATACCTATCGAAGGCGCATTGCGTGCAGTTGACACGGGCCCACGAGCCCAGGGCGTCCATGGAGGATGAAAATAGTGTGTTGTCTTGAATAAAGGGCCCATCAATCCCCAATTACCCAACTTGCACACGGGCCCATTGACTTCTAGCTATGCCATTGTTTTTAAGAGAGGAATGATGAACTTTTATTGTATTTTGATACTTTAAATTTGATTAAAAACAGACAATAATGGTACAGTAGCAGATGAATTACAAGTGACAGTTAGAAAACCTAAAGGCGGTTGTAATAGAAGTTCGGTAATAATGGTAAGAAATTGCTATTCACCTAATTGTGTTCTTGTGCAAGAAGTATATCTTAAGTATCTACTGGCAGATGACATTTCAAGAAAACAACTTCAAATCTGATCTCAAACAATTCTGGCATATTCCAACTAATTTCCGAGTGGACGTTGGTGTGAAATGGATTAAGGTGACAATAATAATACAATTTTTACTCTTACACCGTTGGCAGTTAACCTTTCCATAGCCATTGATCACGGTTGGTTACAAATGTACGATAGAAAAATAGTTCTAAAAATGCATTTATCTGCCTCAAGAGAACAACGATCGAAAAAGCAACCAATGGGAGTTCTTGTAAACAGGCTTTAATCTTTTCTTCGAATATTCTTCTTTTTTTAATGCAGTACAATTTTTTGCCGACAAACAATCGAAGCACAAGTTGCGTTTCTAGGCAGGAATATTCACATTGCTCAATGACCTGCCTCCAGAAGTTGTACGATCAACTCAATAAAAATTACAATATGAGTATTAATTGCAAGTAAGTACCCGTACCATTTTACTTTTACGCAATCATAAACGTTTGTTGGGTAAAAAACTATCCCAGACAGTGTACAGTTTCATTAGATAAAACTAATATTTTGTCTGCATTTAGACACCCATTTGAAGATGAAGTCGATTTACCCTTGTGCAATACACCTTTAAAGTTACTTGAATTTAGTACGTTAGTTGCTTTACGTTTTGATCCATCCACGTGTAACTGCACCAGACTTTGCAATAATCATGCATTTGATTTAAGCATGTATTATTATTTTAATGAAAATTTAGAAACTAATATTAGAATTATAAAAGACAAGTACGTAACATCGTTTAACGAAATGTACGATTATGATGGTTTTACACTTCTGGGTGATGTGGGTGGAAGCGTCGGTCTTTTATTAGGATTATCCGTTCTCTCTCTATGCGAAATATTGAATAGCATACTTGTGCGAATTAAAACAAAGAGATTATGTAGAATTTTCAGAAGGTCCCTACCGTCTAAAAAGATATGGACTATATTCGAAAAAGAAATGATTAGAATTAAGACGACTCAAAACCATGCATCAATACCACTCACCAGATTATTGAAAAATAATAAGTTAAAAACTCTGAATATTTTGATGGTCAGCATTTATTTTGTGCTTTCAATTCTTTGTTCGTACTTTACTTGGGACAGAATGTGCTTCTACTGGAAATATCCTACTAAAACCATTGTAATAGTAGATAAGGATAAACGGATTACATTTCCGAGAACCACAATATGTGCAGCAAATACATATGTTGGGAATCTAAGAAATTTATATTATGAAAATACTGGCAAAAGAACTTGCATGACATTAGATAACTATGTGGACATGTCTGAAATCACAGTCGAAGAGATGTGGGAAAATGCTGCAACAAGTAATTTAATTCACCATCAACAAGATGCGGAAAGTTATCGTTTGGATTACGTAAATATAATTTTGATATCATTATATTAGAAATTGCAGTATAAACTTTTTATTTAGGAGTTTTTTAACACTGCGCAATTAGATCAATATTTTTCGAAGAATGCAACTTTAATCTATTCGAATGTTTCGACCATTTACGGAAATTGTGTACGTTATGACATAGGTAGGCAAAATTACATGCGAAAATAAAAAGGAAAACTATACATTTAAATGTATACTTTAGGTGAACAACATGTTTTTGGAACCACAACGACATTTTCGAAAACAATATTGAATGCTATTAATGTCTCTGATTGCGAACCTTCAGTGATATCTGTAAGTGTATACTCTTTTCCCTCTCCCCACTACAAAAGTTGTTCGAAAATTTACGAATACATTTGTAACATAGATTTTTCTATCGCCTAAAGATCATCCAATAGAATTTGGATTGCTAAATAGATTAGAAGTACCAGTGAACAGAGTATCAATTATTGCGTTAAAATACAGAAAAGTAAATTCTATATTTATCGAAATAAAATAAATCGATAATACAGTAAATAACTTATTCATTTATTTAGCTGTACAGATTGAACACCCCCAATCATAAATGCCAAGAAAGAAAAGTTGCTCTTAATTGTTTTACAACATGTCGTGAGGAATTACTAATAAACAAAATACCATGCAGGGAAGTTTGCGTTTTCTGCACTAAAACTATTTTATTATTTATTTCAGTAGTGTCAAGGTCTAATTTAATTTTGTGATTCTTACAGATTGCCCTTTATGCCTAAAAATAATAAAATTGTACCCTGTACAAATTCAAGTTTTGCAACTATTGTAAAAAGAATGTACGATGAAATTTATTTAAAGACATTTTCAAATGAAGAATGTAATTGTGTTTTACCTTGCACTGAAGATGTATACGAATATCGCGACTTCAGTGAGCCTCGAGAGGAAATGCACACTTTCATCAGGATATTTTTTGCCTCAACGCTCTTTGAGACTATACATGAAAAATACTGCTATGAGATAATTAAATGTCTCTGCGATATCGGTTCCGTTCTCTCAGTTGGTTTAGGTTTTTCTGTTTTAGTGTTTTTTGAAACACTGCAATATATTACTAAAAATGTCTGCCGTTTGATTCGTATAACTTAGCACGCTTTCAAAGTATAGCCTAAACGACACTGCAATATGTTAAAAGCACATTCACAAGTGCACAGTACCATATTTATAGGCAAAATTCTGTGTAACGAACATGGTTTTAAATTTATGCCTCTTATAGTCGTACAACACACTAGATGTTAAATAAATCGATGAGCTTTATAAATACTCTCTTGTTTGTTAAATCCAAATATTTCAATAAATATTTATTTGCTGTTGCCGATTTTTCTGTAGAAGAATTTGGGACAGGTTGGTATAAATAAATTGGTCCAACTGGTTGAGATGTCAACACATAAGGTCTGTGTCTGTGAAACCTTGTTTGTCAAGGCGAGTGAACACACTTAGGCTAAGTTCTGAGTTCTAAAGAACTCGGCCGCTTGTAATTTTGATAGAAATGACAGAATTCCTTATTCTTGAATTTGAAAAAGTCGACTGATTTATTCTTTAAATGATTGTAATTGAAGTTGCCAAGCAACCTGCTTGGCTATTGTACATTGTAAAGATATTTACAATCAAATGTTATGTTAGTTGCATTCTTGTCAAGTATGGTCACCACGATACATGCCAAACTTCACGAGCACATTACAAGTCCATTATATCTGTAAAAATTCATAATTTGTAATTCATTGAATATTTTGTAAACACATTAGGATTTAATTGGAATGTTTTGATTGGTCAAAGTTGGCCCTATTGTATGAATTTAAAACCTGAAAACGTACACCCTACGTTTTACTCGTATTTAAGACCCCAACGGCCATCTTTTAATCACTTGAAATAAAGTTTTCACCCCTGTAACACAAATCATGTAATTTACAAATCATGAAATAATGAACAATAAAAAGAGAAAAAAATTTCAGCAGTATTGGTTGTCTATGTGGAAGCTCATTTGCGGATATAGAATTTTCTTTTAGGTAGGTAGTTTCATCTTAACATGAAAATTGTGAAATGAATTGCATACAAAAAAATGTTGGAAATAAAAGATTTGACTTTTCTCCTTTCACAAACTTAAACTTATTATCGTAGATCAAACTGTTTCCTAATAAATGTTTAATTGAAAAAATAATCATTTCAAAAGATAGCGTAGGTGATATCAATTTTGAAGAAAATGTTGAAATCTGCTCACTGCGGTAAGATAAAAGTGTTGCAAAAAATATTATTTATGACTGCAAAGAATTGCTGAAGCTAAATAAATTATAAATTTTCAAGCACACTATTCAATCGTATCTGAATTACAATCAGTATTGATTTTATTTCTGTAAAAACACATTTTTTGAGATATGAAATGAAAAATAATTGTAACTTCTATGTCCTAAACTCTAGTTCTTAGCTTAACTGTAAACGAAGTAAAATAAATAACAGTGAAAATTTGACTCTCCCACATAACACCAGATGACATCCAATAAATATCATGTCCAGATTTGTGGATGTCCAATAGATGTCCCATTTCGTCCAATTGACAACTAGGGGACATCCAGTGGACTGCAAAATGTCCCAGGTATACCCATTCATAGAATGTCCACTGGATGTATAGACTGATGTCCCATAGACATCCCATGGACGTCCCAGAAAGTCCAGAAAACAGATTATTAAAAAAAAAATTATGCTAGCCTCCATTTTGAAAATTTTAAATACACCAGTTCAATTTGTATTTTTATTTTAGGATTTAAACGCCATTCTAATTTTTTTTATACACACCACCTTACAATTGGTTTTCATCAATTTTATAGGATGATTTTTTATATTTGTTGAGATCCTATTTTCAATTACACTCAACCCTCGTTAAGCGGCCGCTCTTCATACGGCGTTTCGATTTGCGACCTAATATTTTCAATATATGGCTAAAAATCGGGAAATTCCATAACGAATCAGGGGGAATTGCTCCTGATTCGTTATACAGCATTTCGCTTTACAGCCAACTTTTTGGGAACCTATCTAGGCCGTTAAGCAAGAGTTGAGTGTATTTTAATCTTTGAATTTTCTTTTTACTCACCATTGCCATTCTGAGACTTGAACCTGGAACCATTTGCTCTAAAAACCCTTTTAGGTTTTCAGACAGAAAACGAAAGATTTTTGCAATACAGTCGGGTTTTTGGGCCCTCTTCGGATCCGGCCCTGACCTAGTTTTCAGACAGAAAACAGAACATTTTTTCAATATAGTCGGGGTCCCGGGCCCCCTTCGGACCTCCGGGCCCTGGAAATTCGTCCAGGCTCCCCCCCCCCACTCTCAACGGCCATTGTTGTAGCTCAACTGATGATTGATAATGCTGTATTTCTAGAAAATTCATGACCTGTATGTCCCGCCTCCCAAATTTCTGGTTGAAAAAATAAAATGGCTCAAACTCCAAGGTGGGATCCAAGCCAGGATCCTCCATTTGCTAAACGGGTGCTCTACCAATTAAGCCAGCGGTTTCCAAACTTGATGTTACTACGCCTCCCTTAAAAATTTTTAATCATTCGGCGCCTCCCCTCCTCCCCTCCATTTCATAAAATAATAAAAACGCAAAAAATTTTACTCCTAAAAAATTTATTAATACAAACTAATTAAAAACAAAACAAAATAATAACAATATTTTATTATTTTTTTTTAATGCGAGGGGTGGGCTAGACTAGCCCACGCCTCCCCTTAGACTAGCCCGCGCCTCCCTGGGGAGGCGCGCCTTACAGTTTGGAAAACGCTGAATTAAGCTATCTGGGAATCCAACAGAATCTCGAACCGAAACGCTCTTGTATAACAAAATCGACATGGTAGAGCAGCCATCCGGCAATTTGGGGATCTAGGTTCGACTCCCAGCTCAGGACTCCTCGAAATCTGAGCCGTTTCGTTTTTTCAACCAGAACTCTTGGAAGTCAAAGGTAAAAATCATAAATTTCCTAGATATATTACCATAAAGTTGCCAAATTAAAAAAAAATCTATGTACGGTAGTAGCACAACACAATTGATGGTATTTCACAAAGACAATAACTTTATTTCGATGTCATGCCGTAGACTATACAGTGTAATAAATAATTTTTCTGTTTTTCTGTTAGTATGGTGCTGTATATTAATTTCATTTACTAGAAAATATCGAATAAGAGTTTCAATTTTTAATTATTATAGAGAGAATTTGTTATTTATTTTTATTAATTTTTTTGTCTGAACATATTTCCAGGTCAATTTATGATATATATATTTATGAAAGTAAGCAAAACCTAGCTGTTTAAATATTAATGATATATTGGGCTGGAGCAGTGGGTATGAGAACTGATTGAACCGATAACTCTAGAAACGTGTTTATTTTTCCAATACTATCTTACAATCTGTATCGACACATTGCAGTATTTGAAATAATATATAAGAGTCAGTTTTTGCGACTGCTGTTTAGTTGTAATTCCTTCAGCTTCACTTACGATGAATAGTCAAAAATTTTTTATTAACAAAAACACCAAAAGGCGTGTAAAGATCTTTCTCGGTATGGTAGAAAACAGCAAAAATTACACCTTTCCTCTTGTAGGAGCATCTTACATTAATAGCAGTAAGCATGTTGTTTTCAGAGCCATGTGGTTTAGTCTTGTAGTATGTTGTCTCTCAGTCTGTGGTTACCAAACGCACGAGCGTTTTGCATATTATTTTAGTAGTCCGATTAGAGTAGATGTTGATTTTGGTGAAAGTAGTTATTTACTTCTGCCATCTACAACCATCTGTTCTCAAGACACGGATTTGTGGACACAATATGTCAAAGAAAATCTAATGTTGCAAAAGACAATGAATGTTGGTTTACAAAGTTTTCCTTGTACGAATCAACTTTTACAATTCGGCCGCGGAATAAATAAAAGTAATGTTGCAGAAGTTTGGAAAATGTTCAATACTTCTTCAGTCATAAAAGAAAGCTACTTACGGAAGGTAAGCTTAAGGAATATTATTGATATTGTACTCAAGTGTTTTCCACAAAAAATTGAATTGAATCAGGGAAAGAAACGACTTCGTAACGTGCAATCAACTGCTGTCAATTTACCGATGGGTATTTGTACACTATTTATGTTTGGTAAGTATTTGGAAGAGGAATAACTAAACTTTAATTGTATTTTGATGCTTTAATTCTGATTAAAAATAGACAATACAAATAATGATACGAAAGCAAATGAATTGCATGTGACAGTTAGAACACCTGAAGGCGGTTGTAATGGAAGTTCAGCAATAATGGTAAGACATTGCAACGCACTTTAGTGTGTTCCTGTGAATTAAAGTACATCTTAAGCATTTACTGCAGATGACATTTCAAGAGAACAACTTCAAATCTGATCTGAAACAATTTTGGCACATTCCAACTAATTTTCGAGTGGACGTTCGTGTGAAATGGATTAAGGTAACAACATTGTGCAGTCGTACAGTTTCAGCACTCAGTGTGTCCAAAGTGTTTGCAGTAAAATTTTTCAGTGTGCTCATGCATTGAAACTTAAAAAGCAACAATAGAATCCGAATAATTTCAAATGTACAGTTGATTACATTTTATCATGGGAAAAGTTTTTAAGAAAATAGCAAAAGCAAACCAAACAACTTATATTTCACAAAAATGAGTTTTAACAACGAGTAAATGATATTCACCTGTTTTTCAGCCAAAATTGTACAAACATGTAATGAATTAGAAACATTAAGTGCCAAAAAGTACTAAGCTTCTAGATAATGCTGCTGTAAAAACCAACCGAAAACAACTGCGCACATGTTAAACATGTTTAACATGTTAAAGAGAAAAAAACAGAAAAGCAAACAGGAAAAAAAGTCCAAAAATGAAAAGATTATTTATTTACACATAGTTGTAGATAATTTTATGTGCGCTGACTATTTTAGCCCTGCAGGTGATGTTTCTGCAGTGTAATCTGTAATACATCCGATAAACGTTCGACCTACGATACACCATAACACAATCATTTCGACCTTATTCATAGTGCCTGTAATTATAATTCACTTTATTTTTTCAACCTTATTCATTTCGACCTAAATCATAAAAACCTCAGTGGATTTAAGGTCGAAATACCTAATTTCGACTTTGTTCATTTCGACCTTAGTATAACTTCCCGATTTAAGTTACAATGCAAAATATATTGACAAGTGTTTGTGTTGTCTTGAGAATTGATGACGTCATATGCAAATAGTTGCAATGACGTCATATGCAAACAGTTGCAATGACGTCATATGCAAACAGTTGCAATGACGTCATATGCAAACAGTTGCAATGACGTCATATGCAAATGTACATCGTTATGACGTTTTATGTATGCACGGAGCGTGCTACGTTTAGTTCAATATAAAATGTAACACGGTTTGTACAACATCTATCCTGTTGCATCCTTAAGTTTTTACAACAACCCACATATATCCTGATGCCCTACAGTTCCAGACAGATAAACCAACAAAATACAATGAAATTTTGTTCAAAACTCTAATTAGTGTTGATTAATTATTGCTCATCATCCCTCGTTTACTCTACATTTGTGAAAACAATCTGTGATAAGTTTTTATTTACTGGAAAAATTTCCTGCAAACACTTATGTGAAACACTGGTTCTTATTAAATTATGTTTTAATATAGTATACATTTGTTCCAACACCTAACCAAAATTGCGTTACGATGCAGGAACATTTAGATTGTTCAATGGCATGTCTTCGCTCTATTTACGATAACTTTACAGCTAAAAAATACATTATTTGCAAGTAAGTTATATTCGTAGATTTTACGTGTTACAAAAATTATCTGAAAACTTTACACTACCATTGTACCGTAAATCCTTTGATACATGAGTCGTTATCACAACGGAGAGGAAGAGGTTTAGGAAAATGTGATATTGAACAATCCATTTCCGATGTTATTATTACAACGTGTTGTAATCGACACACGGTAGTTGCATTGAAACAGGCAGGTAAATTGAAACGAATACTACATACAAGTATTGAAACACAAATTACATTCATATGAGTGTAATTTGAATGCAATGCTATGAAAATGCAAGACTCTTACAGATCAAAATTGTACCAATTAGAATTGTGGTTTGTTGGAATTCAGAAAGTTTTCAATAAAGATAAAACGAACAAACTTGCACCCAAGTAACTGCAGAAAAACAAATGGTTGAGCAATTTCTTAAAATAACCTTATGTAAAGCAATTTGTAAGGCTGACTAAACAGAAGGAAAGTGGAAAATCAATACCAACAACTTCACATTTTACATTTTTGTCCCGTGTGGCCGTTATCTAGTATTATCAATTACCGTACAGCTTGAAAAACAATGATCCAATGTTACAGTCAGTGGCCATGGTCAGTGGCATACCAAATAATCAGTGCTCCCGCCCACTCCCATTGTAACAATAAATTGAAAAAACTTCTTACATTTTACCAATTTTTTTATTTAAAAAAAATAAATTTTGTCTTTTTTTTTAATATGAATTTTGTCAACATTTTCACAAATTTGTTAATTTTTTATACAAATTGGAACAAATGTCAAGAGATTTTTGACAAATTTTAAAACAAATTTAAATTTAAACATTAAAAAATAATTTTAGGCACTTTTGGGGCCGATACGCCACTGACTACAGTGGCGAAACATGTTTAATTTGATTTGCCATCCACCTACTATATCAATCAAATGCAAAATACCTGAAATAATTTGAAAAATATTTTCCTTCATCAAGAATTCTGCCTTATTAGCCTGTGTAGATTTACCGCACTGGTAAAAAATGCATTATACTACTCCAAATACATTTTGTATCAAAGAATTTATTGTTCTCGGGAGTTTTATGAGATAATAAAAAAAAGTTTTTTGGTTTGTTTTTGGGGGTAAATTATTCTCCCCCCTATTAATTCGATTTCCCCCCCTAAAAAATCCGAATTTCCCCCCTAATTTC
>JAQIXU010000330.1:0-40365 GCA_034701245.1 Strigamia transsilvanica | reverse complement strand
AATTCGAAAATTGATAAATTTTCGGATAAAAATTTGAAAATTGATAAATTTTCGGATAAAAATTCGAAAATTGATAAATTTTCGGATAAAAATTCGAAAATTGATAAAATTTCGGATAAAAATTCGAAAATTGATAAAATTTCGGATATAAATTCGAAAATTGATAAATTTTCGGATAAAAATTCGAAAATTGACAAATTTCCAGATATTAAATCGAAAGCAGAAAACTTTTGAAAAAGTTTTTATTTCTTACATTTCTTTTCGAATAGTTTACAAAATATCACTCATTCATTCCAAATTGCTTAAACGTGTGGGCCCTTACAATTTGCTATTTCATTTCCCACTAGTTTTCTGTGCCAAATGCACTAAATTAATGCGTTTCGTAACAACCACTTTACTCAGTTGAATGAATAATCAGACCTATGAATTTCATTTACAAGTTAATGCTCCACAAACCTTTTTAGGCAAGCACAGAGAATATATATAAAAAAAACTACACACAGTCATTAGTCACGAGCGATTTTTCACAAGCGAAGCAACTTATTAAAGCGACATCCAGTGCCATTTCTCTTCACGTATCTCGCCAACGAATGGGGAGCGCCAAATTTAAAATGCAAGTCACACGCACAAAACTCCCCATCTCAACTGTTGCCAACTTTTCAGAAAACTTCACATTTTTATCTCTCTTTTACGGTGCCATTAACCGCCACTACACCTCTTTAATAGGTCGAAATTTAAACCAAAAAATAGTCAACAAACTCCCCCGAAACGTGATAGTCAATGAACTAACCACAAAAAAAACTGCAACAACAAATTTTAGTAATTAAAAAATAATAATTTTTCGGTGTTGTTTAAAATACGGTATTTTGTATTTTCTATATTTTTTTTGTACCGTACCACTTTCTCGTTAATTCGTGGCTCATTTCTACACTGCGGCCATGATATTTATTGCTTGGCAAATGGCAAACTTGGTGGCTTGTGTTTTTCCAATTTGTTAATAGTCTTTCGGATCCGCCTGCGGATCCATTAAGAACCGAGCATCAGCGCGTCTCATCGACCGTTCTTGCGGAGGTGGGTGGAGGGGGAACCCGGGCGTTCGACGTCGGCGTTCTCGCGATTGTGCCGGGAAACGAGCATTTGGATGATTGGCGCTTTTTTTTTTTTTTTTTTTTTCCTTCTTCTTTTTCTTCTTTTTTAAATGAGATGAGGCGGCAGCCAGTTGCCATGGAGTTTCAAACATGGACGAGCGCAACGATCCATAAAAAAAATTGAGAGAGCGAAAGAGAGAAGGAGACGAGTCAACGACAACATCCAAGGCAATTAAATTGAGACGAGAAATGAAAGTCGCTTGAGCTTGGAGCAGCGAAATGATCAAAGTTAAAAGCGATTATATAAGCTTACGACGCGTCTGTTATTTAAAAAAAAAATCCAAAGAAATTCAAAAATCGCGTTTAATAACCACAGTAATGACGAAATCGCTTATTAAACGCGCTAAATAACACAAATATAAAAACAACTGCGACAAACACCCAAAAAATCCATTAAATTATAAACGAATTTTTATTTTTTATTATTATTTTATTTTATCACATCAACTGATAAGTATCAAGTTTATGAACGCCGCCCACTTATGGATCGGGCAGGGCGATCACGAAGCGAACGCGCCCCGCGTTTGTAATCTGGATGGGCCGAACATTTAAATTATGCTTTTCATTTGACGGGTTTGAACGCGCGAAAAAAGGCCGAACCGGACGGAAACCAGCCCCCCCAAGCCCCCCCAGTCTCATAAACACGTCCACGTGAACCGATAGAGACATTATCGAAATGTTTATCTCATTTTTCTGTCCGTAATTATTTGTATATTATTTTTATTGACTCGTTGTTGCGTGTAATTTGGTGCTGGGAATTAATTGCATTTGTAGTTCGCTTTCGTTTGCTTATCGCGGAAGGAGTCACTTCTCCGCATGGCCGCACAATGAGATGCCAATCGGAGCTGTTCAATTTGATCTCGCTGTGTGTGTGGATAGTTTGGCACTTTTGTTTACATTTCATACGAGTTATTGAAATATCTTTTTTATTTTATGGCTGATTGATGAGTGTTTTAGGTAATCAATAGTGGGCAATCAGCTCCATAAAAGCGTCTCGGTTTGCAAAATGGCTGGGGATCTCTTCAAGTGTCAATCATTAAGTGAAAAAGAACATTTGTGGTATTGTTTGGTTTTTTGAAAAAAATAAACAGATGGTGTTACTTAAATATGGTATTATATAAATGGAGTTTTCCAAAGAACATTTAAGAGGTTTTTTTCTCGAGTATAAATGGATTATCTAATATCTAATCGATATGAAAATGGTAAAGAAATTTATTTTTATTTTTTATTTTTTTTTTTTTGGAAATTTGTAATTTATTGGTTGACAGGTGAATGGAAGAACCTTGAATTTCCAGATCCAAATTTCCAGGTTGAGTTTTATGTGATTTTCTTAATTGTGCAGTTTGTTGGCCTGTATAATGCAAAGGTTTCCAATCTTTTTAAGATGGTGTAGCTGTTCGTCGAGTGCAATATGGTGACGTACCGGTAGGTCAAACACCAAGAATCCAAACAAAATTAAAAATCTCCACAAATTCCAGTTAAAAATCACAAATCAGAAAATTCAACACCATAAAAACCATAAAAATTAAACATTTTCCCCAAAAATATCAAAATTTCAACAAAGAAAACCAAAATTTCATTCTAAAAATGAAAAATTTCCCCCGAAAAATTAAAAACTTTCGTGACATATCAAAATTTCCTTCAAAAATCACAAAATCAAACACCAAAAAACCAAAAAATAGTCAAAATCTCCTCAAAAAAAATCAAATTCTTCCACAAAATATCAAAAATCCCATTCAAAATCCACTTATCGCGTACCACAGGTTAGGGTATTGCGGGATTTATTTGTATATTAAATAACACTTTCCATAATATAATTGAAGTGTAAACAAATCAATAGTAATAACAAAAACTAAAATAAAAATTAATTATTTCTCTTTTTTTTTTAATTTTTAAGGAAACTTATTTTAGACTCTAATTTTCCCCGCAAGAGGTCAGCACACGAGTCTGCACGAAGAATAAAAACACAACTCTTGATTTTTGAATAAAATTTGAATCTTTCCGCTTTATCTACACATAAAGCATTCACACCGAATCTACACTTATTCATTTTCTAAATCCGTTATTTAAAAAAGAAAAAAAAAAAATCTCGTTTTCCCTTTTTCTTAGAGCTGAAAGAAGAAAACGTGCCTTGCACGAAAGCTTCCTCTACCTCTAGTATCTCATTAAACAGAAAAATGTCTCCTGCGCACGCGAGCAGTCCAACGTCATTAGGCACGAGTAGAGCCCAGATTGAATCGACTTTTGCTGGCGTCGACATCAAATTGAAATCTGTGCTAATGACGAGACCGGCGCCCCATCTCCAACGAGCGCTGGCGTGCGGGCGCCAAGACAGATTACTTCGTTAGAGACGTTTCATTTAAAAGCCGAACACTTCCCCCCACTTTTTCTCTTTCATCCTTTTTTTTTTTTTACCTTCTTTTTTTTTCTTTTTTTTCTTTTTTTTCTTTTCGTTTCTTCACTAAACTTCCTCTGCTACTCAATTGCCTGAATTAATTTGACTGGGAACAAGTGAAAGAGGAATGGTATTTAATTAAAGTACACTTATTCCTCGCACCTTTTACTCATGATCGAGTTCGGGTTGTTGCGGGGAAGTGGCGCCATCTTTAGACAGAAGATTGTATTTGGTAATTCAAGGCGATTTGTGTGTTTTTTAATTTTTATTTTTGATGTATGGTGAAGTTTGACGGTCGTGGTGTTGTAGTTTTTTTTGCTTTTGTTTTTGTTTTTGGTTTTTGGTTTTTATTTTTAACATTTAAAATTGCAAAATTGAGATGAAAATTTGTCCAGACGTGATAAATACCGAAAGAAATGGACAAAAAGAATTTAACTTTTAAAAAATGTGAAAAACATGACCTAAAAAATTAATTTGGATTGTTTGCAATGGACGAAGAGTACGAAAAATACTTTCTAGTTGATTTAATTTCCACTGCAATAAATTTACAGATTGCTGGCGCCATCTGTGGACTGCTGCCCCAAGTTTTATTTCATTATGACTTGAAGATGAAAATCGCACATGTTTTAGTGGAAAAAACATTTAAAAAATATTTTTGAGCATCTACATGATCAACAGCTGACATAACTAGCATTTAAAACTATTTTCCACTAATAAAAGATGGTCAAACGCGCTGATTTTTTGTTTTTTATTAAGATTTTGGACCTGGCTCATCTGCTTTGTTGTTGTTGTTTGTTTCTTTATCTTTCTACTGATTATTTGTGTTAATTCATGAATAAATATTGCGCATCTTCGTTTTTTGGTACTTTCCAGCACGCCAGCAGCAGGAAAAAGAAAAAGTTCGGACTTTTTACTTTTGACTGTGCTGGCGCTGCTGCGAGAGGTCAATCATCTTGTAACTCCTCCTCCGTCAGCCCCATGATGCTCCGAACTGTTAAGAGCAGAGCAGTACTTACGGTATTGTGCCTCATGGTCAGACGTGTCGTTCTATTTCTACTGCAACAAAAAACACGACTAGACGATGCACCGTGCCCGACACCCTTGCTGCGAAGCAGGTAATATTGAAACTTACTTTTTTTTATCACATGATTATAGTATTTAATTGTATTTTAATTTAATGTAAACATGTGCAGTCCAAGGTGTAAAGAAGGGTAGAAATGATACAGGATGAACTAGGGCAAGTGCACAACATGACACCCGATGCTGTTTTAATAACTCGAAATTCGAGATATTGTTTAACTTATGACGCATGTTCACCACAATGCTGAAATCATTTAAAAAGTATTCCATCAGATTTTAGCCCTAAAAAAAAATAAAAAAAAAACTGAAGAAGAAAAAAAATTCTTCCTTTCTTGTTGACCATTCAACAGAACTGTCAAGAAAAAAAAAAGTTTAGCATAAAAAGAATTCAGAACTTTTCTTTGGACATAGCAAGTTTTGTCCCAGCAACTGGAAATCTCGTTTAGCCACATCCCCTTGGTTCATCTTTGAAAGCATTTCCCCCCTTTTGTGCTCTCTTTCTAGCTGAGGGTTTACATATAATAGAGAGGGGCATTTGTGAGACCCTCTCCCATCATGCTTTTATGCTGGCCATACTAATTTCAAGTTCCACCACAAGAAATCTTGATTTGCCAAACACTAAATACATGTACATTGGCTGGTAATTTCGGCTCAAATGTGTTGACTCTTTGGCATTGCAAACTCAACTAACTCGTGTAATGACATGGAATTAAGTCTCAATCTCACCTGTCCCGAAGAAATAAGGATGGGAAAATTATAATTGAGGGTGTGAAAGGATTGAGGCCAGTCTTCTGCAGCACTGATTGATGGATCAGTGTAAAAACAGTGGCAGGATGGAGAGATGGAGTGCAAAGGAAGAAGGTTATTATCCATTTGAGTCGCATGCATATCCTCAATCAGTGGAATAGGAAAGGATTGAGGAAATGTTTCATCTACACTCTTTTTTTTTATTCTTTCTCTTTCATGTCACCACAATTAAGTGAGGGCGTGAAGACTTCACTTAGCATTCCATCACTTACACTCGGTGTGAGTTACTGACTTGTTGGTGAGTAATTTTGATTTTAATTTTTGATGCACTCAGATTATGGAGCAGGGAAATGAGAGAAACTGGATTTATGGATTGAATTGTTTTCTCGGTTTTGTGTTGGTAAATGGTACTTGGTCTTGTGAGTTGACACCTTGTGAAAGCCACGGGACTTTGGGCCGTTGACAATAGATGTGTTCAATACGTTGACCTGTAGGGGCTGCGAGGGAATGGAATGGTTTTCAGGAAGTGTTGCTTGTGGTTACAATGGTGATTTCAGAACTGCGCAGGTTTGGTGGTTTTTCTTTGATTGCCCATGTCATTACCAAGAAAAACAAGCAACTTTGTGATGGAAATAGCCAGATTTACACTCTTCTGTGTGTTTTTCGAGCAAAATTACATTCATTTGGTTGGGATTAATTTTTCCTGTGTGAACTGAGACACTAAGCGTTGCAGTACACGCCATTTTAGAATCAACCCAAGCAGCAAGTTATGTTGGTGTCATGAAGATGTTGGCCTGTATTGCCAATATTGGTAATCTTTGTTGGTGTTTAATTGGTCCAATATTTGAAATCTGTATAGGACAGATATTGGCACTGTGTTCACTAAATCGCCAATATCTTTTATATTGGAATCAACTAAGCTTAGTTAATATTGATCCATTATTGCAAAATGTTAACATTTTATTGTTGGTCCAACTAAAAACCAACATTGGGCCAATATTATTTGCTGCTTGGGAAAGCCGAAGAAAAACACAAAGCAAACCTAGTCTCTACTCTAAAATGGACATCTCAGAGGCTCTTTGAGCTCCACTGAGGCATATGCCATCAGCTTTGCTTAGGATAAACCTTTTGGAATGTTTAAAAGTTTAAAAAGAAATTCAGTTAAAAGGTATAAAATTACAGTTTATTCACTTGTAAAACACGCGCTTTTATTTTTTCCTTCTTTCTTGACGAGTAACATTACTTGCACCTGAAAGTACTTCACCTTCCATGGGACAATGGGAGGAAGGTGCTTAGAATAGGGAAGAAAAGATACGAGTTGAGTACCCAGTAGCTTCTTTTCACTCATGTCCACTACTGCAGCTGGACACAACTGGCCCTGATATTAATGTCTTTGTGAGAAAAGGTATGGTGGAAAGGCAGAGGGGAGAGGGAGAAGGCCATTGAGGCTGTGAAAGACGTTTTCAAAGAAATACCTGAGCTAGAAGGGAACCTGACTGTGGGGTAAGACAATATTTCCTGGATGAGCATCCAGTTGCTAGAAATTTTTAAGAGGCTATAAAAACGTTGTTAACAAAGAATATGGGTCCTTGTATTAAGTTTTGTCTATTAATAGACCTTCCGGTGGGCTTTTTATGCACTTATTAGTGTGTCCATTTTGATGGACCTTGCAAAATTGATTGCAAATGTATTTATGATGACAAGGATGTTCGAAAATTGGAATCCTTGTTTTTATTTTTATTTTTTTTTGGAATGGAAATGTCCGAAAATAAATTTTTGTAAATAATCACCTGAGTGAAATTGCAGTTTGAACTCCGCCCATTTTGCTAGGGCTTGTCACCCCTTGTCAGTTGGCATTGGAAATCAGAAGGGATTGGTCATACCTTTGTGACTAGGGGTTGCCGGCAGGGGGGTAGCATAGCCGGTTTGTGCTGTCAAGAATCTCAAACTATCAAAAACGAGTCTCCTCGCTTCACCATACACTGCAGCTGGAACCGTCCCAGGTAGGATTCTTGGAAAAGGATGTTTTATCCTTTGTTTTGCTTATCTCGCTTTTACTTTAGATTTGAACACTTTTTTTTCAATTTATTAATTTACTGCGGTGACTTGTATTAAGTTTACGAAGGTGGGTGAATTTTTTGCTTGGAAATTGGAGGTTTAAGAGCATTTTAGTAGCGTGCTTTTGTCAATGGTGGTTGTTGGGTTCTGGTTGTTGCTGTTTGTTTAGATTTTAGCATCGAGATAATGGAATTGATTTAATTAGATTTTAGTGTTTTTTTTTTGTTTTTTTTTTTTGTTTTTTTTTTTGAAGAAGGAAATTGTTTATGGGTTCTTTGAAGTGACAAACTGCCAGACTTGATTTATGCTATGTTTACACAATGAATTTCTCCATTACCTCGTTCTACATTCGTAGTTTGTATTTGGTTGAGATTTACATTGACATAAAAAAATGACTTAATTAATTTTTATTGATGACAGAATTAATTTTTGGGTTTTGTATGTCGGGAATGTGCTGCAAATCATCATTTATCAGCAGTTTTAACACGAAATTATCCATTATTCTTGGCTAAACTTTGAGGAAAAGACAATGGAAGGGGGGAAAACTAAAAAAATAAAAATAAAATAAAAAAAATAAAGACAGAATATAAATCATACAAGTAACATGTTGCTCCTCATAAAAAAGAACAAGAGGTTTAAGTTGAGTGCCGTAATGAAATTAAGTTTAGAGGAGAAAATATTTTATTTCTCACGTTTATTGTCGTGTTTTCGGGATTCTAAGCTCTTTTTATTTCGGTGAAAAATGAGGGTCGGCATGAGCAAAAAGGAATGATCACCTGAGTGGAAAAAGGATTAAACAAGGGCTTGGGTGCGAGAGAAGAATAGTTGGAAATCTCCAGGTGGGAGCGGGAAAGAGGGAGAAAGGCTCATGAGGATTCACACCTGGACACCCCCAGGGGTCAGGAATATATGGTTATCACTTGTACACAAAGTATAACACGTAGGATTTTTTTATTTTTATATTTCAATGTGTTTGTGGGTAGTTAGATGTGAAATATTGCTTAGAAAATGGAAAAATGAGATTTATTTTGTCTTTGCAATTGGAATTTGAATTTCACTCCCTTAGTAGGCGCAGGGCCGTGCGCCATCTGATGGGAAAACGATTACCAACGCGCAGAGGAGTCACGTGACTTGGAGCGCTAGCTGGTGGTATAGCACTGTGGCTACAGTAGCAGTAAGTTTAAACTTTGTACCTTTTTCGTCTTTTTTCTTCATTTCAGCTGTTTTGGTTAGTTTTTGTTGTGGGAGTGAGAGTTTTTGACGATTTTATTGGTGTGAGATGGTATAAAATGGTTGTGGGGGGGTTGAAAAGAGTTGGAATTTGGATTTTGTTTTCATGTTTTAGACGAGCATAGAGTTCGGTTTGCCTTGCCCCATTATAATTCTACACCCGTTTCGTTCTAGTCAGACAACATTCTCATCTTGCCCCAATAGCAGGAGACAGATTGAGATATTTTATGCTTTTTGGGATTTATTTTTTAGATTTTAGAAAATTTCTTTTTATTTAATATGTTTTTAGAAAAAATTTGGAATTGCAACTGCACTTGAAAAAAAAAAATGCAATTTGCATAACATTTTCATTAAGTTATGTAGTTTTTGGTAAACAAATTTGAGCTGTAGCAATTTACAAAGTTGGAATTAGTTTGTTCGCTGATAAAACTGCATTTTTCTGTGATAAAACTGCTTTTTTTTTTTTTTTTTAAAGAAAAATTTTTCTTTTTGCATTTTGACCAAAGAAAGAAAAATTTTTTTTATTTTTTTTTAAAAAACTTTTTTGGAATATTTGAAAATATTTATTTATATTTGAAAAGTTACAATTATCGAGTCAATTAATGGGGAAACGAGAAAAAGTTTCATTTCAAGGTGAGGAAATGTTTTTGAGAAATGTAAACTTTTTTTCTAAGCAAAATTCACTGCAAACTTGTAGCCAATCACGATTTTTAGTCTGAAATTGCTTCATTTGGCTTCACGAGCCTCACTATCAGTCTGGATCCGACTATTCATATTGTTTTGACCTTTAAAGTCCCACACCTCAGAAACCGGGCACGATGAATCGATGCATACATTTTTATTTAACAATATGAAACTGAAACTTAATCATTTTATTCATTAATTTTTATTCGTGTATATTTTTGGGCTCTATATTTTTCCGATCGACAAGAAACGTTTCGCCTGTTTAAATGTTGAAAGTGCAGTTTGAATTTTGTTATTGCAAAGAAAATAAAACGTGGATTAATCACGTCTGGGTCAGATTCACTATGCCGAGAGAATAGAGATCAGGGTCAAAGGGTATGCCCATTTGAGGCGCGACAATACTGGTGGGAAAACCGGGAACCAGTGGAACTTGCTCCGAGAACTTGGAGCGAGTAATTTTAAAAATTTTCGAGGAAAAAAAAAATAATTTTTAAAATTTAAAAATAAAAAAAATAATTTTTTTTTTCTAAATGAAATTTACGGATTTTTAGACTGAATTTATTCATTTAAATCTGCGTTTCTAGTTCCGGTTGAGATCAGTCGTCGAGCCAATCACGAACGAGCGCAAGTGGTTCTAACCTTTAACCCCGGAGTAAACGTTGCGATGTTTGCACGCTCATTCACGTGCCTGACCCTTGAAAGTAAGAAAAACAAACGACTTAAATTGAATTAATACATTCGAGCATGTCTGCTGTACATAACTGCTTAATGTCATTCACTTTAGACGAAAATCCACCGAATCGGGTTCAAATATTTCCCGTGTAGTGGCGTGTCGCTTCACATCTCGCTGTCTCTAAAACCTGAATGAAATGGAAACTTAACATTTAAAATCTTGAATGCACACCTCGTATTCTACATCGCGTGCTTTCCCACACCCAAAAAAACCACCAATCTGTCGAAAAACAATTAATTTTCGGCTACAATTTGACTAATTCGTTTTGGGCATTACAGACCACGGTGTGGATGTACCCCAGCATTGGCAAATCCAACTTTGAAACACTCAGGTAAGACCAATACAATTTCTTGCTAATTGACTTTTTATTTTCATAATTTTAAAATTTCAATTACAGAGAGATGGCAAGCTTAAGGAACCTTTTAAAATGGCTATGGGCAGTCATTTTGTAGGATTCCCAAACTAGTTCTCATATGAGTTCTTGGAAGGAGGGTCCAGTAAAAAAAAAAAGGTGTGTGCTTGTTTTGGCTGTTTTGGAAAGAGCAGACATGACAAAAAAAAATGAGTTTTCTCAAGTTGGGAATTTTTTTAAATTTATTTTTTAAATTTTTTTAAATTTTTATTTTAAATTCTGGATTTTCTTTTTGAAAAGTGTTTAGTGTGTGGTAATTACTAATCAAACACAATTTATGAGTGTAATCCTGAATGGGTTTGTTTTAATGCGATTTTTAAGTGTCGCTTTTAATGTATTGTATCTACGCAAATAACCTTCAATGGATTGTTTAATTCGATTTCTTCTAACAGTTGTAAGTTCGAATTTAGTTTGAAAACGATAAACTTGTTTCGGGGCGCGGTTGGTTTATTACAATTTGTCGTGGGTGCGCATTCTGTTGAGTCTAGAAACGCGAAGACTTTTTAAACTCAAGACTGCGACATACCACGAATTCTTTCAACTCCACAGTTTACAAATTACCTTCAACCTTTATTTGTTTGCGAGGAGTGAAACATGATGCACGTATCTGCGTGTTGGTTTGAAATTCAAACTTGGCAACCGAATGTTATGGGCTCTTATTTAAGGATAGCTGCACTTCCTGTATTACACAGTTTGATGGCTCAAACAACTAATTAATACAGATACATACGAAACGAATGGCCAATTACGGGCGTTGCAAATCGGGGGTGTAAAATCCAACTCTGTACCTCCCCGTGGTCACCCCTGGGGACACTGATGTGACGCATCAGTGTGGCTGAAACGGAGCTCTGGTAATTGTAATCGTGTGAAGAATTTGGTGCGTGAAACGCGTGTCGTTGCTTCAGACCTTGATGAGAGCAATGTGTGTTATGTTTGAGCATATTGCACTCGTCCCGGCCTGCCAGCAATTTCACTCTTCGCCGAGAGAGACAATTTCGACACATTTTTTTGGTTCTTTTCGGGCAAAATTCGGGATTTTTTTTTAGTGCGTGTGCAAAATTTTAAATTATTTGTTATGAAATTTCTAAGCTGGTCAAGTCCACGAAGGGTTTGTTATGGGGTGATTCATCGTGGGATGTGATGTCATCGGGTTCATAGTTCCAAAGTAGTTATTCTCGTTTTGGGAGTAGAGATTAAAGGTTTAGATCGTTTATAATTCAGACGTTTTGTTAGTTGGTTTTGTTCGTGTAAAGTGCGGGATTTTTTTGATTTTTTTAAGGGGTAGGCTTTTCTGCATTTCACGGGGGATTTTTTGGAGCAAATGTTGGTTGAATTCGTGCTGCTATGAGCGTGGAAAAGAACAGTAAATAAAAAATTAATGAATACAGGGTGTGTGAAAATGCAAAGTTATTTTTCTTGGGAAATAAGTGGTTTAATAAGTTATTTGATAAGATTTTTACCTGACAAAACGTTTAACCTTGGAAGGGAAATTTCGATTATTATCTCGCGGATTAAGTCGTAAACTAAATTCCCAATAAGAGTTGTCGCTGTTATTTTTTATTATTATTATTTGTTGTTAAAAATCGTCAACATCGTATCTTTGTCTAGATCCCTTCCCCCGCCCCCTCCCCCGTACGTCGAATCACTTACACGTCGTTTTACGTAGAATTTAAAATATTTTTGTCCGGAAATACCCACTGATGACTATGGCATGCGAGATGCGAGCATTTATCGGCTTAATGAATTCATTTCCGGCACACAAATTTATTAACAATACTTTTTGTCTGATTTTCTAAATATGTTAACATCACATAGCACCTAGTCTCTTGGATTTAGGCTACAAGGCCTTTTGAAAACTTGATTTAGTTCTCGTATCCATTTGTTTCCAACTGTAAATATATAAAAAAATAAACAAACAAAAAATAAGTGTTCTGTAATTTCAATTGGAATGTAAGAAATCAGCAAGAACTACACCTCTTAGGCGCGGATCAACTACAATTCCCCACCAGTATCTTGATGCCAAATTCATCCTGCGCATGTGATTTACAGCATGGTACCGAAATATTGCTGCTTTGCATTATTTCCTTTGTGTAGAACAAGCTTGGCAATGGCAGCACAGAATTTGGCATAAAGAAATCGGGCACAAATTGAAGTATTTTATTTTATAGGAGGAGAAAAAGGGATTGAAGGAATCTGCACATAGATCCACGCCTAATAGTTTCCTGTAGTTCTTGTGGTGAAGAGTAGGTTCATTTACTCCATTTCGATCCTTGAAGAACCGGGCATCCTGCATGCAAAGTTAACTCGTCTCCTCGACCATTCTTGCGTATGTTGTACCAAAATACTGCAGAACCCTGAAAATGCACACCAAATGAGATTTTTCATTTTGAGTGACTAGCAAAATTCAATTATTGATTTACTTTTCTTGGCCAGACAGCAGCCCCAATCATTGGAAAAACTGTAGCGCCACCTCGCTCAACATCACTGAACTAAACAAAAATCTAGGAATGTGATTGTCATACGAAATCAATCCTTTTACTTACATAAAACATTAAAGTGGCAAGTCTGTCACCATTTGGCATCTCGATTAGGGTTATATTAGCCAACTTGAAGTTAAACGATCGAATTAAGTTTTAATTAATACATCCCAGATGATAATATTAGATGCATTCTAAATTTCTGTTTTTACCGGCTTTGGTGAGCCACAATTTGTTAGTTGATTGAAATAATGGAATTTTTCATCGCCGAGCATGAGACCCAAAAACATTCACAGTTCGGCGTGTGTTTGTATTCTGTTTTTGCTGTTAATAGAAATACCAAAAACCACATGAACAGAAACTTTGAATGCACCTATTGTTTGAACAAACTTCTTCGGGAGTTTTATCCGCGTATAAATAATCGTGATGAGGCTCGTAGTGACCACCAATACCGTAATTAGCCACTTGCATTGGTTCCGAGTTACTATTTCCGTGTAAAGTGAGCCCAGTGATCCTAGACACACGATCCATTATAATTTTCACTTTTCGACGTAACTGGTCATCTTCTTCGTCATCGGACAACCATGTGTTCTGACTTGTTCGCTCGTCCGATATATCGGATGGATCATCCTCTTCGGGCAAAACTTTTGATCTTTCCAACTTCGAGGGTCTACTAAACTCTATAATAAACTTAATTTCTGATTCATAAATGATGTCGTGGAAAGTTAAGATTTGTGGGTCGTGACTGTGTACTTCGACCTTAATTGGATTTATATAAAAACTTGCATCTCCTCTGTCGGATAAGTGACAGTTCAGAGATGCTATTTCGGAATCACTCTAAATAGGAAATGAAAAGTCGATTAAAACATGCGAAAACATTTATTACTTAGTTTTACCCGAAGTTGTTCTCCTCTGCATAATGCATTATAGTTTCTGTCGTCTTCTTCTTCTTCCGACAACTCCACACGTAAGCTGTATTTCGTACTTGGCGGTCTTTTCAGTTTTTTTAACTCCGCAAGATTTACGCCTCTGATCGGTTGACGAAACGTGTGTTCGTGGTTTGCTTGAAACGTGAGTTAAGAAACAACAACAGGAATTTCTCTAATTTAGTACTCACCTTCACTCGCCAATGCCAAATCATGCTTAAAAAGAGATTTAAAATCAATATAAGGAAAGAAAAAGTTAAGAATTAAAGTGATTGAGCAATATAAGGAAATTAATAACCTACTGCTTTTATTGCCTCTTCCAGATACAGTGTAATTTCTTGGGGGACACTGGTTGGATTTCTTTCTTCCCTACTCGTGCGTAATGCCAAATCATACCATTCAATGGCCAAATCAAAGAATTGTCTATCAGAACTGCATTTTCCAAGATACAAGCAATCTTGAGCTGATTAAAACATTAAAAATAATTGTTTTAATCATGGGATATTGAACAACCATACTTGTTAATCCGATTGGACTTTGACTTGCTAAATCAGATGCGTCGAGTAGATAGGTTTCTTGGAGGCGTAAAATTGCTGACGCTGCACCTTTAACATCATCTTCTTCGGGCATTCGTAACATACTACTGTGGATTTTGATTAGTTGAATTAAATCTACACAAGGATGGGGGAAGAAGTAATCGAACTGTTTTCAGCTACAATCGTGCTACGAATACAAACCCAGCCACGATTTATCGTCGAGGAATTCTTTCACACTTGCCCAGTTTTCTGCAAGTTGTTTAATCAGTTGGTAAGCTGAGAAAGGATTACCGACCATAGCATCCACATTTGCTGCCCCACGCATATGGTTAAATGCATCCGTATATCTGTGTAGGGTTTGATGGTAATAACCTAAAAGCAGAAATATAAACTGGTTGATTTTACTTTCGTAGGTGGGCAGTTTTGGTTTCAGTATCCTCGATGAATTTTTCTAAGGCCTCGACGATTTCGCGTTGTGCGTTGAAAACTGTCGCCAGTTGAGCGGTGGACGAGTACACTTCACCGTTAAAACCTCGTACGAAAATCAAAAAGAGTATGGCAAATGCTGTCATTTCGTGCGATGAAGGGTGCAAAGCTAATTTAGCGAATTTAAAAATAATTCAACTGAAAAAAAAAATTGTAACTGGTTTGCAGTTAATATTTAGACAGATGCTTTGAATAAAAGTTGTTTACAGATTCATTAAAATAATCATGATCGCTTGATTAAGAGACCAGCTGCCATCTGGTCATTAAACCAATTCACCAATAGTGTCATTGTTGTGCCATAAGTCTTCTCGTGGAACGTCCATGAGAAGTTTCTGAAGTTGATGCGTTTAGGCGAGTTTTAGTTTTACTGTAATTCTGTCAGAAAAATCAAATCAAGCTACAGGGGGTGGCAGTGGGAACCATTTATTTGGAATTAAATGTAGCCAAAAATTATGAAAATTGAGATTATAGTTAATTAAGTTGACGGTTGAGAAAGTTATTGATAAGACAAAACGTTTAACCTTGGAACGAAAATTTCGATTATTATCTTTCGTATTAATTAGTCGTAAACTAAATTCCCAATGAGAGTTGTCGCTGTTATTTTTCATTTTTATTTGTTGTTAATAGCAAAATTTTGTACTCTCAAACTTAAAAATCGTCAAATCGTATCTTTCTCTAGAACTTTTTTCCCCGTACGTCGAATCACTTACACGTCGTTTTAAGCCTATTTTTTACGTAGAATTTGTCCGGAAATACCCACTGATGACTATGCCTTGCGAGATGCGAGCATTTATCGACTTAATGAATTCATTTCCGGCACACAAATTTATTAACAATACTTTTTTTTCTGATTTTCAAAATATGTTATCATAACATAGCACCTAGTCTCTTGGATTTAGGCTACAAGGCCTTTTGAAAACTTGATTTAGTTCTCGAATCCATTTGTTTCCAACTGTAAATACGTAAAAAAAAATAAACAAACAAAATAATTGTTTTGTAATTTCAATTGGAATGTCAAAAATCAGCAAGAACTACACCTCTCAGGCGCAGATCAACTACCGGTATCTTGATGCCAAATTCATCCTGCGCATGTGATTTACAGCATGGTACCGAAATATTGCTGCTTGCATTATTTTTTTTGTGTACAACAAGCTTGACAATGGCAGCACAGAGTTTGGCATCAAGAAGCCGGGCGCAAATTAAAGTATTTTATTTTCTACTAAGAGAAAAAGGGATTGAAGGAATCTGCACATAGATGCACGCCTAATAGTTTCCTGTAGTTCTTGTTGTTAGAGTAGGTTCATTTACTCCATTTCGATCCTTGAAGAACCGGGCATCCTGCATGCAAAGTTAACTCGTCTCCTCGACCATTCTTGCGTATGTTGTACCAAAATACTGCAGAACCCTGAAAATGCACACCAAATGAGATTTTTCATTTTGAGTGACTAGCAAAATTCAATTATTGATTTACTTTTCTTGGCCAGACAGCAGCTCCAATCTTTGGAAAAACTGTAGCGCCACCTCGCTCAACATCACTGAACTAAACAAAAATTTAGGAATATGATTGTCATACGAAATCAATCGTCACTTACATAAAACATTAAAGTGGCAAGTCTGTCATCACTTGGCAACTCGATTTGGGTTACATCAGCCAACTTGAAGTTAAACGATCGAAGTTTTAATCAATACATCCCGGATGATAATGTTAGATGCATTTTAAGTTTCTGTTTATACCGGCTTTGGTGAGCCACAATGTGTTAGTTGATTGAAATAATGGGATTTTTTATCGCCGAGCATGAGACCCAAAAACATTCACAGTTCGGCGTGTAAAAGTTTTGTACTCTGTTTTTGCTGTTTATAGAAACACATGAACAGAAACTTAGAATGCATCTATTGTTTTAACAAACTTCTTCGGGAGTTTTATCCTCATATGTATAATCGTAATGAGGCCCGTAGTGACCACCAATACCGTAATTAGCCACTTGCATTCCTTCCGAGTTATTCCATCCGTGTACATTGAGCCCAGTGATTCTGGACATACGGTTCGTTATAATTTTAACTTTTCGACGTAACTGGTCATCTTTTTCGTCATCGTGTAACCATGTGTTCTGACTTGTTCGCCCGTCCGTTATACCATCAGAATCATCAGAGTCGTCCCCAACTTTAGATCTTTCTAACTTTAAAATTATAAATAATTTTAAAAGAATTACAGGCGTATGTTTGCAAACGACAATTTTTGAAACTTACAAAGGGTTTGCCAAACTGTTTAATAAAATCTATCTCTGATTCATAAATGATGTCATGGAAAGTTAAAATTTGTGGGTCGTGACTGTGTACTTCGACCTTAATTGGATTTATGTAAAAACTTGCATCTCCTCTGTCGGATAAGTAACAGTTCAAAGATGCTATTTCGGAATCACTCTAAATAGGAAATGAAAATGTCGATTAAAACATGCGAAAACATTTATCACTTTGTTTTACCCGAAGTTGTTCTCCTCTGCACAACGCATTATAATGTCTGTCTTCTTCTTCTTCCGACAACTCCACACGTAAGCTGAATTTCGTACTTGGCGGTCTTTTCAGTTCTTTTAACTCCTCAAGATTTAGGCCTCCGATCGGTTGACGAAACGTGTGTTCGTGGTTTGCTTGAAAAGTGAGTTAAGAAATAACAACAGGATTTTCTCTAATTTAGTACTCACCTTCACTCTTCAATGCCAAATCATGCTTAAAAAGAGATTTAAAATCAATATAAGGAAAGAAAAAGTTAAGAATTAAGTGATTCAGCAATTTAAAGCAAATAATAACCTACTACTTTTATTGCCTCTTCCAGATACTGTGTAATTTCTTGGGGGACACTGGTTGGATTTCTTTCTTCCCGACTCGTGCGTAATGCTAAATAATACCATTCAATGGCCAAATCAAACAATTGTCTATCAGAACTGCATTTTCCAAGATACAAGCAATCTTGAGCTGATTAAAACATTAAAAATAATTTTTTTAATCATGGGATATTGAACAACCATACTTGTTAATCCGATTGGACTTTGACGTGCTAGATCAGGTGCATCGAGTTGATAGGTCTCTTGGAGGCGTAAAATTGCTGACGCTGCACCTTTAACATCATCTTCTTCGGGCATTTGTAACATACTACTGTGAGTTTTGATTAGTTGAACTAAATCTACACAAGGATGGGAGAAAAAGTACTCAAACTGTTTTCAGCTACAATCGTGCTACAAATACAAACCCAGCCACGATTTATCGTCGAGGAATTCTTGCACACTCGCCCAGTTTTCTGCAAGTTGTTTAATCAGTTGATAAGCTGAGAAAGGGTTACCGACTATCGCATCCACATCTGCTGCCCCACGCATATGGTTAAATGCATCCGTATATCTGTGTATGGTTTGATGGTAATAACCCAAAAGCAGAAATATAAACTGGTCGATTTTACTTTCGTAAGTGGTCAGTTTTGGTTTCAGCATCCTCGATGAATTTTTTTAAGTGCTCGACGATTTCGCGTTGTGCGTTGAAAACTGTCGCCAGTTGAGCGGTGGACGAGTAAACTTCACCGTTAAAACCTCGTACGAAAATCAAAAAGAGTATGGCAAATGCTGACATTTCGTGTGATGAAGGGTGCAAAGCTAATTTAGCGAATTTAAAAATAATTCCATTGGGAAAAAATTGTAACTAGTTTACAGTTATTATTTAGACAGATGCTTTGAATAAAAGTTGTTTACAGATTCATTAAAATAATAATGATCGCTTGACTAAGAGACCAGCTGTCATCTGGCCGTTAAACCAATTCACCATAAGTCTTCTCGTAGAACGTCCATGAGATGTTTCTGAGGTTGATGTGTTTAGGCGAGTTTTAGTTTTAATTCTGACAGAGAAAAATCAAATCACGCTACAGGGGGTGGCAGTAGGAACCATTTATTTGCAATTAAACATAGCCGTATAATTATGAAATTTGTGATTGCAGTTAATTTTGTATGCTAAACTAAGAAAACTTGTCTCAAGCTTGCAAACTTGAGAAAAGTTCTGCCACCAATACTCGAAGAGAGATAAAACGATCTGCTGCCAGCCACCGCAGTTCTTGTAGCGTCTGATTTCATTTCATTTATTAGTCTTTTCCATTTAGGCTACATGGCCTTTTGAAAACTTGATTGACTTCACGAATCCATTTGTTTCCAACTAAATATACAAAAAAAAATTTTGTTTGAAAATGTCAGCTGAAATAAACTAATTCATTTACTCCATTTTGATCCGTGAAGCACCGGACATCCACCATGCAAAGTACGACGATCTTCTTTACCATTTCTATGGATATTATACCAAAAAACCGCAGAACCCTAAAAATGCACATAGAATGATATTTGAAATTAGTTTTGCTAATTTTTATGCATTTTCTCGGAGTTTTATTGACCTTGCGCGGCCACACAGCTGCACCAACACAAGGAAATACCGTAGCACCTCCCAGCTTGACATCACTCAACTAAAAATACAAATATATTATCAATTATTTAGACAGAAAATCAATAATGACTTACATAAAACATTAGAGTAGCAAGTCTATCGCCAATGAATTTTAACACAAACGGATCCACTTGAGCCAACTGCAAACCATAATTTAAAAACAAATAAAGTTTAAGAAATACCAGACAAAGAATTTGATTTCACGAACCTCTTCAGGACTTCGATCCTTGTATAAATAATCCCAATGAGGTTCATATTGACCACCAATACCGTAATTAGCCACTTGCATTGCTTCCGAGTTATTTCTTCCGTGTACATTGAGCCCAGTGATTCTGGACATACGGTCCATTATAATTTTAACTTTTCGACGTAACCGGTCATCTTTTTCGTTATCGAGCAACCATGTGTTCTGACTTGTTCTTGTGTCCGTTACACCATCCGAATCATCAGAGTCGATCCCAACTTTTGATCTTTTTAACTTTAAAATTAAAAATAATTTTAAAAGTATTACAGGCGAATGTTTACAAACGACAATTTCTAAAACTTACGAAGGGTTTGCTATACTCCTTGATAAAGTTTATTTCGGATTCATAAATGATGTCGTGGAAAGTTACGATTTGTGGGTTGTAACTGTGTACTTCGACTTTAATTGGATTCATGTAAAAACTTGCATCTCCTCTGTCGGATAAGTAACAGTTCAAAGTTGATACTTCGGAATCACTCTAAATAAAAAATGAAGATGTCGATTAAAACGTGCCAAAATATTTATTACTTAGTGTCACCCTCAGTTGTTCTCCTCTGCACAATGCATTATAATTTATAAATTGGTCATAAGAGGATATACCCATACCCAATTTGTATTTCGTGCTTTCAGAATTTTGTAATGTACTAAAATCGCGGTATCCTAAAAACATGAGGATATTATAGTCAAAAAATGGTGTGAGGAGTTACATTCTTAATTTAAAAGTCACCTTCACTTTCCGTTGCTCTAGAATGCTAAAAGTAATAATTTAAAGGAGCATTATTGACGAGAAATTTCGAACTACCATTGATAATCACAATGCCTTTCACTTGTCGCATTCATAAAGTCATTTAAACTGGTTTATATTTTTTAAACTAATCTAACTTTGACATTTAGACTGGTTTAAAAAGTATAAACCAGTTTTAATTATTTTATGATGATGCACTTACTATAGTTTGAAACCTACCTTTTTTCTTGCATCGTCTAAATACTGCGTTATAATTTGGAAGTGAACGGCAGGAGTGGCTTTGCTCATACTTAATGCCAGGCCGTACCAATCAATTGCCAACCCGTAAAATTCATAATTGTTACTGCAATTCCCAAGATGTACGCAATCAACGACTAATTACAAAACGTGAGGTATTATGTTTGTTTTTAAAACACTGATTATCACCAAATGAAATTACTTGTCAAATTAATTGAACTTTGCACTCCAAGGATAGTGCCACGTACTAAATCCGATGCCTTTAGTCGATAGCTTTCCTGGAGTCGTAAAATAGCTAAGGCAGCACCTCGAACGTCTTCTTTCTTCGGTATCAAAGAACTTATACGCGGGCTCTGGATCTGTTGCGTTAAATCTAGAATCAGACAAAACACACGTTATACACTTTGCGGCTAAACATATGTTTTATATACAAACCTTGCCATAAACTTTCGTTGAGTTGTTTTTGCACAATTTGCCAATGTACTGCAAGTTGCTTAATAAGTTGGTAAGCTGATAAAGGGTTGCTGATAACTTCGTCAACATCTGTTGGGTCCGGTGCACGATCAAATGCATCAATAAGGCTACGTGATAGATAAATGAATATGAAAATTCGTGTAATGGGCCTCCAAATAACAGTAGAAATGGAATATTTTTAAAATCTTACTTGCGCAAATGGGAAATTTTGGCTTCAGCTTCCTCGATGTATGTTTGTAATTGTCTAAAAATTTCTCGACGTACGGTAATTGCTTCAGACAGAGTAGCCGTGGAAAGGAAAATTTCACTATTAAGAGCACGTATTAAAGTGAGAAAGAATACAGCCGACGATAAGGTTTCTGATATTAAGCTCATTGTTTCCCAATAAATGGATTTCCCGTGTGGCGTGTTGCAATTATGGTGCTTGAACCATCTCTAACTTGCACACTAAATCTCATAAACGACCTGTAGATGTGTTAGGGTGTAACCAACCACACGCACAAGTGCAGTGCAATACATGATAAAAAAAACAGATTGCACTAGTAAATTAATGTGATATTATAATTGTGTGTTAGATCAGTGAAATGTTATTTTTTAAACCGGAAGATTCACAATTTAAAAACTAACAACCCATCTATTGTATCATTGTCAATCATAATTTGTTCATCATTTGACATTTTTGACTGAAAAAAAAAATTTAGCTTCATATAAACCATTTATTGGTCATTTTAATGTGCAAAAAAAATTAAGAAAAAGTTAATTTAGTATTTCAAAACGTAACAGAAGTTTTTTTAAACAAATGTGTTGTGATTGCAGTTATAAAAGAATTTAATTCTATATATCGCACGTTATTTATTAACAGAACCGGTCCAAAAATTTGCGGCTTGGATGCAAAACCCGACCGTGCAGATCCCAAAAAAATTTTTTTTACGCGTATGGGAACTCGGAGTGGCTGTTTTATTAGTCTCTTCGGTTTAGGCTACATGGCCTTTTGAAAACTTGATTGACTTCACGAATCCACTTGTTTCCAACTAAATATATACAAAATTTCTTTAAAATATCAATTGACATTTGAGACCTGCATCTCTCTTTCTAATAAACTAATTCATTTACTCCATTTTGATCCATGAAGCACTGGACATCCGCCGTGCAAAGTACGAGGATCTTCTTTACCATTTCTATGGACATTATACCAAAAAACTGCAGAACCCTAAAAATGCACAAGGAATAAATTTCGAAATTAGTTTTGTTAATTTTTATGCATTTCCTCGGAGTTTTATTGACCTTGCGCGGCCACACAGCTGCACCAACACAAGGAAATACCGTAGCACCTCCCAGCTTGACATCACTCAACTAAAAATACAAATATATTATCAATTATTTAGACAGGAAATCAATAATGACTTACATAAAACATTAGAGTAGCAAGTCTATCGCCAACGAATTTTAACTCAAACGGATTCACTTGAGCCAACTGCAAACCATAATTTAAAAACAAATAAAGTTTAAGAAATACCATACGAAGAATTTGATTTTACGAACCTCTTCAGGGCTTCGATTCTTGTATAAATAATCCCAATGAGGTTCATATTGACCACCAATACCGTAATTAGCCACTTGCATTCCTTCCGAGTTATTCCCTCCGTGTACATTGAGCCCAGTGATTCTGGACATACGGTCCATTATGATTTTAACTTTTCGACGTAACTGGTCATCTTCTTCGTTATCGTACAACCATGTGTTCTGACTTGTTCGGTAGTCCGTTACACCATCAGAATCATCAGGGTCGATCCCAACTGTTGATCTTTCTAACTTTAAAATCATAAATAATTTTAAAAGAATTACAAGCCTATGTTTGCAAACGACAATGTTTGAAACTTACTAAGGGTTTGCCAAACTGTTTAATAAAATCCATCTCTGATTCATAAATGATGTCATGGAAAGTTAAGATTTTTGGGTCGTGACTGTGAACTTCGACCTTAATTGGATTTATGTAAAAACTTGCATCTCCTCTGTCGGATAAATAACAGTTCAAAGATGCTATTTCGGAATCACTCTAAATAGAAAATGAAGCCGTCGAAAACATGAGAGAACATTCATCACCCAGTTTTACCCTTAGTTGTTCTCCTCTGCACAATGCATCATAATTTCTATTTTCATCATAACTAGATATCTCCAAGCCCAATTTGTATTTCGTGCTTTCAGAATTTTGTAATGTACTATAATCGCGGTATCCTAGAAACATGAATATTTTATAGTCAAGAAATTATGTGAAGACTTACATTCTTAATTTAAAAGTCACCTTCACTTGCCATTGCTTTAGAATGCTGAAAGTAATAATTTAAAGAAGCATTATTGACTAGAAATTTCGAACTGCCATTGATAATCGCAGTGCCTTTCACTAAGCGCATTCATAAAGTCATTTAAACTGGTTTACATTTTTTTAAAATAGTCTTAATGTCATATTTAACACGTAAAACTTGACATTTAGACTGGTTTAACAATTATAAACTAGTTGAAATTATTTTATGATGATGCACCTACTATCATTTGAAACTTACTGTACCTTTTTTCTTGCAATGTCTAAATAATGCTTTATATTTTCGAGATGAACGTACGAATTAGGTTTCAAGCTCATACGTAATGCCAGGCCAAGCCAATCATTTGCCAACCCGTAGAATCCATTATTGATACTGCAATTCCCAAGATTTATGCAATCACGGACTAATTACAAAAGTTGAGATATTACGTTTGTTTTAAAAATATTGATTAGCACCAATTGAAATTACTTGTCAAATTAATTGAAGTTTGAACTCCAAGGATATTGCCATGTACTAAATCAGATGCATTTAGTCGATAGGTTTCTTGGAGTCGTAAAATGGCTAAGGCAGCACCTCGAACGTCTTCTTTCTTCGGTATCAAAGAACGTATACGAGGGCTCTGGATCTGTTGCGTTAAATCTAGAACCAGACAAAATACGTGTCATACATATTGACGCTAAACATATGTTTTATTTACAAACCTTGCCATAAACTTTCGTTGAGTTGTTTTTGCACAATTTGCCAATGTGTTGCAAGTTGTTTAATAAGTCGGTAAGCTGATAAAGGGTTACCGATCACTTCATCAACATCTGTTGGGTGCGGTTCACGATTAAATGCATCAATAAAGCTAAGTGACAGATAAATGAATATGAAAATTCGTGTAATGGGCCCCCAAATAAAAGTAGAAATGAAATATTTTTAAGTCTTACGTCCGTAAACGGGAAATTTTGGCTTCAGAATCCTCGATGTATGTTCGTAATTGTCCAGCAATTTCTCGTTTTACAGTAATTGCTTCAGACAGAATAGCCGTGGAAGAGAAAACTTCACTGTTAAGACCTCGTAATAAAGTGAGAAAGAATAGAGCTGATAAGATTTCTGATGTTGGCCTCATTGTTTTATAATAAATGGATTTCTTGCTTGATATGTTACAGCTATCGTTTTTGAAAAATTTCGCACCTCTAACTTGTACACTAAAATCTCATCTCTCTGGTTTAACCAAGTGCAACGTACAAGTGCAGTGCAAAAGATCATTAAAAACAGATTTCGATCAAATGGTGCACAAGTAAATTACACGATATTAAATTGTGAATCAGCTTAGATGAATAAACGTTGTAACAGCTTCTGTATAGACCATTTGCCAGATTTATGATGGCTTTAAAGTTTGAAACGAAGAATAAAAATAAAGAAACCTCTAAAATGTATTTTACCAGTAAACTCAAGTAACGGAGGCTTTTCTGCAGTGCCTGATGCGCACTTGCCTGCACTTCCCCAACTCCCGTCTCTTCCCGGCTCCGACACCGATGGAAACCACACGCAATTTGACATCGGCGATTGTCGGATTGAGCCCAACCGGGTCCCACCATGCAGACTAACTGCGAAAAGGGCTGGCATTCGAAAACAATCATCATGTACGGTGAAAAGTCACCCAGATTTTCATTTTTTTCCTTTCTCAGGATGACCAGACCAAATCGCTGATGGTTCTGCCGCCGTGTCTCGCCGGCCGCACGCGCAAACTCCTCCTCCGACAACTGTGTCTTTGTCCATCCAGCGTCCGCAAAGGACAAGAACAACACCGCAGTTTTCCGTTTTATAAACGACTAACAGTTAGCTTTTTTCTTTATTTCATGTTATACATTCCTTGTGTAACCTTTTTGCTCTTTGGTTAATTGTCCTCACGATTGAGGGGCTACTTGGAGTGTTTGACCACTAGACTCTTGATTTGTTTGTTCTCAAGTGGCGCACCTGGGTCCTTTTCGTCAGTCATGTAGTTTACAGTTTATTTTCAAAACCTTCAATATGATTGCGAACACAATAATGTGCAATGATAACAGTTGTAAAAACATGTAATTTGTGGTGACGTCAAATGTATTTTGAATATTCACCATATTCCCTCTCCTTTAATTATTTTATTTAGGATGTATGCTCCTGCAGCGATGTTAATGGCCCGAAAATTTACTCACTCTTGATCTGTTCTTCAAACGCTGCACTACGTGTCATTTGCTTTGCAAATTGTGAAGTACTGATCTGATCTGTGTGTCGCCATCGTCGTGTGTGTGTGTAGTCGCATTGCTTAACCTATTTCATTATTATTCATTCCTTATTTAGCATTAGTCCTATTGAATGTTCATTTCATTTGATAAGCATTCATTTATTTTATTTAATTCTCGCTCGTTTCGAAATGCATTTTAATCTGTTAAATAAATATTGTAGTGTGTCATTTTAAAGATAAAATTCGTGTGTTAATTTCCCAGGTAATAACAGAATATAAGTCCAGTCATTTTAACAGCTGATCCGGATCACTGCAAATTTGATATCTCGCATGTTATTTATTAGTCGAAGCGATCTGAAAGTTGCCGGGGCCAGGTGCAAAACCCTGGGACAGGGGCCCAAAATCCAAAAACTAAACTTTTTTTTTAAATACTGAAACAAATATTTTTTTGGGGATGTGGCCCCTGCTGGGCCGCGGGAGGGGCGGGCCCGCTGCGGCTGTGTTTTTTAGTCTCTTCGGTTTAAGCTGCAAGGCCTTTTGAAAGCTTGATTGACTTCACAGATCCATTTGTTTCCAACTAAGTTTACAAAAACAATTTTTTTGTTTGAAAATGTCAGGTGAAATAAACGAATTCGTTTACTCCATTTTGATCCATGAAGCACAGGACATCCGCCATGCAAAGTACGAGGATCTTCTTTACCATTTCTATGGACGTTATACCAAAAAACCGCAGAACCCTAAAAATGCACATGGAATTAATTTTGAAATTAGTTTTGTTAATTTTTATGCGTTTCCTTGGACTCTTATTCACCTTGCGCGGCCATACAGCAGCACCAATCAAAGGAAACACTGTAGCACCTCCCAGCTTGACATCACTCAACTAACAATACAAATGTATTATCAATTATTTAGACAGGAAATCAATAATGACTTACATAAAACATTAGAGTTGCAAGTCTATCGCCAAGGATTTCTAACCCAAAAGGATCCACTTGAGTCAACTGCAAACCATAATTTAAAACAAATAAAGTTCAAGAAATACCAGACGAAGAATTTGATTTCACGAACCTCTTCAGGACTTCGATCCTTGTATAAATAATCCCAATGGGTTTCATATTGACCACCAATACCGTAATTAGCCACTTGCAATGGTTCCGAGTTATTCCTTCCGTGTACATTGAGCCCAGTGATTCTGGACATACGATCCATTATGATTTTAACTTTTCGACGTAACTGGTCATCTTCTTCGTTATCGTACAACCATGTGTTCTGACTTGTTCTTGTGTCCGTTACACCATCAGAATCATCAGAGTCATCAGAGTCGATCCCAACTTTAGATCTTTTTAACTTTAACATTATAAATAATTTTAAAAGAATTACAGGCGTATGTTTGCAAACGACAATTTTTGATACTTACTAAGGGTTTGCCAAACTGTTTAATAAAATCCATCTCTGATTCATAAATGATGTCATGGAAAGTTAAGATTTTTGGGTCGTGACTGTGAACTTCGACCTTAATTGGATTTATGTAAAAACTTGCATCTCCTCTGTCGGATAAGTAACAGTTCAAAGATGCTTCTTCAGAATCACTCTAAATAGAAAATGAAGATGTTGAAAACACGAGAGAACATTCATCAACCAGTTTTACCCTTAGTTGTTCTCCTCTGCACAACGCATCATAATTTCTATTTTCATCATAACTAGATAACTCCAAGCCCAATTTGTATTTTGTGCTTTCAGAATTTTGTAATGTACTATAATCGCGGTATCCTAGAAACATGAGGATTTTATAGTCGAAAAATGGTGTGATGAGTTACATTCTTAATTTAAAAGTCACCTTCACTTGCCATTGCTTTAGAACGCTGAAAGTAATAATTTAAAGGAGCATTATTGGCGAGAAATTTCGAACTGCCACTGATAATTACAATGTCTTTCACTAGGCGCATTCATAAAGTCATTTAAACTGGTTTATATTTTTTAAAATAGTCTAAATGTCAAATTTAACACGTAAAATTTGACATTTAGACTGGTTTAAAAAGTATAAACCAGTTTAAATTAATTTATGTGAATGCCCCTACTATAATTCGAAACCTACCTTTTTTGTTGCCTCGTCTAAATACTTCGTTATAATTTGGGGTTGAACGGCAGGATTGGCTTCGTCCCTGCTCATACGTAATGCCAAGCGATACCAATCAATTGCCAAGTCGTAGAATCCATAACTGGTACTGCAATTCCCAAGATTTACGCAATCAGGAACTAATTACAAAATTTGAGATATTATGTTTGTTTTTAAAACACTGATTAGCACCAAGTGAAATTACTTGTCAAATTAATTGAAGTTTGAACTCCAAGGATATTGCCACGTACTAACTCAGATGCATTCATTCGGTATGTTTCTTGGAGTCGTAAAATACCTAAGGCAGCACCTCGAACGTCTTCTTTCTTCGGAATCAAAGAACTTATACGAGGGCTCTGGATCTGTTGCGTTAAACCTAGAATCAAACAAAACACACGGCATACACTTTGCGGCTAAACATGTTTTATTTACAAACTTTGCCACAAACTTTCGTTGAGTTGTTTTTGCACAATGTGCCAGTGTATTGCAAGTTGTTTAATAAGTCGGTAAGCGGATAAAGGGTTACTGATTACTTCATTTACATCTGTTGGGTGTGGTTCACGATTAAATGCATCAATAAAGCTACGTGATAGACAAATTAATATGAAAATTCGTGTAATGGGCCCCAAATAAAAGTAGAAATGGAATATTTTTCAAGTCTTACTTCTGTAGACGGGAAATTTTGGCTTCAGCATCCTCGATGTATGTTTGTAATTGTCCAAAAATTTCTCGTCTTATGGTAATTGCTTCAGACAGAGTAGCCGTGGAAGAGAAAACTTCGCTGTTAAGACATCGTAATAGCGTGAGGAAGAATACAGCTGATGATAAGGTTCTTGATATTAAGCTCATTGTTTCCCAATAAATGGATTTCTAGTTTGGCGTGTTACAACTTGCACACTAAATCTAATAATCGACGTGTCGATGGGTTAGGGTGTAACCAACCACATGCACAAGTGCAGTGCAAAAGATCATTAAAAACAGATTGCACTAGTAAATTGTGGTGACCTCGAATTTATTTTATGATAAATTCAAGTGTTCACAATGCTTCTTGCCTTTCTAGTGTAGCATAGTGAGGTGAAAAAGTAAAGCCCACCCACAAAAACCCTAAAAACTCCTGAACGCCAGTTTCAACTACTAGTCGCCAGATGGCGCGTAAACAGATAAAAGGACATTGGTCACCATGGGGAGTGGGGATACTGAGCCAATACAGAGGGCCCCTTTGCTAATCCAGAGGTGCACTCTGGGATTGCGAACAGGTGACCCACAGATCAACAACCAACCCTTTAGACACACACACAGAACTCTCGGTCTTCTGACCAGAGTAGATGTAGAACCAGTCCTGACCACTTTTAATATTTGCGTGACCACGCGGTCACTACCTGACGCCATGATGCAAGCAGGCTACAAACTACCGATTCATTGACGCCAGAAACCCGAATGCGATGCCGCAACCGACGAAAATCGCCGCGAACGTTGAGCGAGCGCAGCCGACTTAATCTGCAGACGATTCATTCATGAGCGCAACATTCAAAATGAGGAAAATAGCCGAAAATCGTGTAAAACTAGCGGAACACCATGAGTGAAAGTGAATTGGCCTTTTTGTTTCAGTGATTTGTGAACCGACTTGGTTGAAATGCAAGTAATTGAGAACGTGAGTAGAAAAACTGATTCTTTGCCAAAATTCTTAGTTGAGCCCGGTTGTGAATTGAATTCGCGGAACTGCATTCCCATAAACGAATTTCAGCTTGATAGAGTTGGACTTGATTCTAGAATAAAAGCGTTTGAATTTAGTTTAAAAACTTTGATTTTCGCGCCCTCACATACCACACAAGACGACAGAACGACTCGCCACTCCTTCACCAGCAATACATCGCTTACAGACATCACAAGTAACACGCGCCAAGTGTAATGTCTCACTCCCTCTGTAGTTAGGGTCAACCCCCAGATTCTGTGCAGAAATGCACAGAATCAATTATTAATTGTTGAATAATAGCTTCGAGCGCACGTTTTCGGAGCCTGGGCCAAGCTATTGTTCTCACTCTTGATCCAACATCTTAAGTAACCTTGCAACATCTTAACACGACACATCATTCACAACTTCAGTCCCAGTACTAAGTTTTGATTCGTGTTTGTAGGATTCTTCATCAGTCTCTGTTGTATTTGCGTAATTCGCAAATCCAGCCCTTGTTGTTTGATAACCAGAGTTATCAAACAGTCAATTCCGTAATTAACATCTTCACTTTGGGCATCGACCCAAAGTGACTCTTCTAATCGTACCAGGGATGCCGGCGAGTTGCCACGGAGGCCCAGGGCAGAGAAGAGGCAAAAGAGAGTGTTAGTTTTGGCGCCATTGCCATTGTGTATCTGTACACATAAACGTATCTTGTTCGGCCATGTTCCATGCTAACGAAATAATGATGTGTAACGTTGAGTGGCGCAACCTTGTTGCGTCACATGATTGTGTGTAATAACAATGGTGTGGTTGCGTGGCAACCTAAGAAATGAAAAACGAGTAGACGACACAGTTTTCACCTTTGAACTGGATGGTTTTACTTGTGTTCTTTGGCTGTCTGCATCATGGATAAAATAGAAGACTTTGTCATTCAGTTGTGCCGAGTAGGATACAACAGTATGTAATTTCATTTATTCGTTTGTTCATTTCCTATTCATAATACACTCAACCCTCGTTATACGGCCGCTCTTTATACAGCATTTCGCCATAACAGCCTTGTGCCATTACGGCTAAATTTGGATTTACGGCCTAATATTTTCGATATACGGCCAAAAATCGTGAAATTCCTTAACGAATCAGGGGGAATTGCCCCTGATTCGTTATACAGCATTTTGCTTTACAGCCAACTTTTCCAGAACCTATCTAGGCCGTAAAGCAAGGATTGAGTGTATATCCTTTGTATAATTCATCCTTTATAAATTATGGCGTTCTTGTTCATATTCAGTATTAGTTTTAGTTACCTCTAGACCCATTACTGGTTAGAATTGGAGCCGTATAAGGCATTTCGCCCGTGATGATAACCCGAATCACCGCAAAATTAATGTGATATTACAATTGCGTGTTAGATCAGTGAGATGTGATATAACTGGAAGATTCACAATTCATAAACTAACAATTCATCTATTGTATAAACCATTGATTAACAATAAAAACAAAGAAAAGTGTAGTTTTGTAGGTGCATTTTGTTTTGAAACATAATAGCGGCCGATCCGAGTGTTGCTACACTCGTACCAATTGTTACAACAGTATTCCCTGCTTGCTATTCGCAAAATGCTCGAAAAAACTGCTTGGTTGTCGCAAAATGCACCTAGCCAAAATGCACCTAGCCAGGGCAGGATCAAGAGCTTGGAGGGCCCAGGGCACTTGAGATAAAAGGAGAGCCCTTTGAGGTCTGAATTTTTGTTTTTACTTAAAATTTTGGGCCCCCCCTGCACAAATATTAAAATTAAGAAAAAAGTTAATTTAGTATTTGAAAACGGAACAGAAGTTTTTTAAACAAATGTGCTGTGATTGCAGTTGTAAAAGAATTTAATTCTATATGTCGCATCTTATTTATTAACAGAACCGGTCCAAAAATTTGCGGGTTTGATGCAAAACCCGACCGCAGAGATCCCTGAAAAAATATTTTTTTATGCATATGCGAGCCCGCGCTGCGCCTTCAGAGGCGCGGTGCTCGGAATGGCTGTGTTTTATTAGTCTCTTCGGTTTAAGCTGCAAGGCCTTTTGAAAACTTGATTGACTTCATGAATCCATTTGTTTCCAACTAAGTTTACAAAAAAATATTTTATTTTGAAGTGTCAGCTGAAATAAACTAATTCATTTACTCCATTTTGATCCGTGAAGTACTGGACATCCGCCATGCAAAGTACGACGATCCTCTTTACCATTTCTATGGATATTATACCAAAAAACCGCAGAACCCTAAAAATGCACATGGAATGAAATCTGAAATTAGTTTCGTTAATTTTTATGCATTTCCTTGGAGTTTTATTGACCTTACGCGGCCACACAGCAGCTCCAATCGAAGGAAACACTGTAGCACCTCCCAGCTTGACATCACTCAACTAACAATACAAATTTATTATCAATTATTTAGACAGGAAATCAATAATGACTTACATAAAACATTAGAGTAGCAAGTCTATCGCCAGTGAGTTGTAACTCAAGTGGAATCACGTGGGCCAACTGAAGAGCATAATTTAAAAACAAAGTTTAAGCAACATACCAGACACAGAATTTGATTTCCCGAACCTCTTCAGGACTTAGATCCTTATACACATAATCCCAATGAGGTGCGTATTGACCACCAATACCGTAATTAGCCACTTGCATTGCTTCCGAGTTATTTCTTCCGTGAACATTGAGCCCAGTGATCCTAGACATACGATCCATTATAATTTTAACATTTCGACGTAACTGGTCATCTTCTTCGTCATCGAACAACCATGTGTTCTGACTTGTTCGCGTGTCCGTTACCGGTACATCAACAGAAACAAAACGTTCGACCCCAATTCTTGATCTTTCTAACTTTAAAATTAAAAATAATTTTAAAAGAATTACAGGCGAATGTTTACAAACGACAATTTCTAAAACTTACGAAAGGTTTACTAAACTCCTTGATAAAGTTTATTTCGGATTCATAAATGATGTCGTGAAAAGTTAAGATTTGTGGGTCGTAACTGTGTACTTCGACTTTAATTGGATTCATGTAAAAACTTGCATCTCCTCTGTCGGATAAGTAACAGTTCAAAGTTGATACTTCAGAATCACTCTAAATAGAAAATGAAGATGTCGATTAAAACGTGCCAAAAAATGTATCACTTAGTTTTACCCTCAATTGTTCTCCTCTGCACAATGCATTATAATTTATAAATTCGTCATTAGAGGATATATCCATACCCAATTTGTATTTCGTGCTTTCAGAATTTAGTAATGTACTATAATCGCGGTATCCTAGAAACATGAAGATTTTATAGTCAAGAAATTGTGAGAAGAGTTACTTGTACATTCTTAATTTAAAAGTCACCTTCACTTCCCATTGCTTTAGAACGCTGAAAGTAATAATTTAAAGGAGCATTATTGACAAGAAATTTGGAACTGCCATTGATAATCACAATACCTTTCACTAAGCGCATTCATGAAGTCAATTAAACTGGTTTACATTTTTAAAAATAGTCCAAATGTCAAATTCAAAACGTAAAATTTGACATTTAGACTGGTTTAAATTATTTTATGGTGAATGCACCTACTATAATTCGAAACCAACCTTTTTTGTTGCCTCGTCTAAATACAGCGTTATATTATGCGGCTGAACGGCAGGATTGGCTTCGTCCCTGCTCATACGTAATGCCAAGCCATACCAATCAATTGCCAACTCGTAGAATTCATAACTGGTACTGTAATTCCCAAGATTTACGCAATCAAGAACTAATTACAAAACTTGAGATATTATGTTTGTTTTTAAAACACTGATTAGCACCAAGTGAAATTACTTGTCAAATTAATTGAAGTTTGAACTCCAAGGATATTGCCACGTACTAAATCAGATGCATCCAGTCGGTATGTTTCTTGGAGTCGTAAAATACCTAAGGCAGCACCTCGAACGTCTTCTTTCTTCGGTATCAAAGAAGTTATACGAGGGCTCTGGATCTGTTGCGTTAAATCTAGAATCAGATAAAATACATGTCATACACTTTGTGGGTAAACATCTGTTTTATTTACGAACCTTGCCACAAACTTTCGTTGAGTTGTTTTTGCACAATTTGCCAATGTACTGCAAGTTGTTTAATAAGTTGGTAAGCTAATAAAGGGTTGCTGATTATTTCGTCAACATCTGTGGAGTCCGGTACACGATCAAATGCGTCAATAACGCTACGTGATACATAAATGCATATGAAAATTCGTGTAATGGGCCACCAAATAAAAGTAGAAATGGAATATTTTTAAAATCTTACTTCCGTAAACGGGAAATTTTGGCTTCAGCATCCTCGATGTATGTTTGTAATTGTCCAAAAATTTCTATTCGTACGGTAATTGCTTCGGACAGAGTAGCCGTGGAAGAGAAAATTTCACTGTTAAGACCTCGTAATAGCGTGAGGAAGAATAGAGCTGACGATAAGGTTCCCGATATTAAGCTCATTGTTTCCCAATAAATAGATTTCTAGTTTGGCGCGTTACAAATATCGTGCTTGAACCATCTCTAACTTGTACACTAAATCTAATAAACTACGTGTCGATGTGTTAGGATGTAACCAACCACATGCACAAGTGCAGTGCAAAAGATAATTTAAAACAGATTGCACTAGTACGGTAAATTAATGTGATATTATAATTGTATGTTAGATCAGTGAGACGTGATTTAAACTGGAAAATTCACATTTTATAAACCATAAACCATAAACCATAAACCATTTGCCACATTAATGTTATTTTAAATTAACAATAAAAACAAAGAAAAGTGCAGTTTTTTAGGTGCATTTTGCGAAAACCGAGCAGTTTTTTTGTGCATTTCGCGCAGGGAATACTGTACTGTAGTAACAATTGGTACTTGTGTTGAACACTCGGATCGTCCGCTATTACGTTTGGTACAGCCAGTGCCGGATCAAGGGCTTGGGGGGCCCAGGGCACTTGAGATAATAGGGGGGCCCTTTGGTGTATGAATCTTTGTTTTCACTTAAAATTTTGGGCCCCCATGCACAAATATTATTGCCCGCCCCTTCTCCAGGAACCGATTTAGGCCTGGGCACAATAGGCGCGTGCCTTGTACCTACGATTTTTAGGAGCCCGAAAATTCCAAAAAAAAAAAAAAAAAGAATAAAATTTCGAAAAAATTCCCCCTAGTTTAAATGGTACAGCAGCTATTCAGTCGGTACAGGGACAACAGTTGAGAACTGCATCATGCTTCTGTGTGTAAGCAATCAGTATTGTGCTGCAGCAATGATCTCTTGCACATATTTTGGAATTCCAGCATCATACATTCATTTTAACCCAAAAGTAATTTTGAATTCATAACTTTGTAATCTACCATTTTCATTCATAATTTCTTCATCATTTGACATTTTTGACTGAAAAAAAAATCCAGGTTCGTATAAGCCATTTATTTTTTTTATTTTAATGTGCAAAAAAATTAAGAAAAAGTTAATTTAGTATTTGTAAACGTAACAGAAGTTTTTTAATCAAATGTGCTGTGATTGCAGTTGTAATTGTAAAACAATTTAATTCTATATAGCGCATTTTATTTATTAACAAAACCAGTCCAAAAATTTGTGGGTTTGATGCAAATCCCAACCGCGGAAATCCCAAAAAAAATTTTTTTTATGCATATACAGGCCCGCGCGGGACCTTCAGAAGCGCAGGGCTAGGAATGGCTGTGTTTTATTAGTCTCTTCGGTTTAGGCTGCAAGGCCTTTTGAACACTTGACTGACTTCATGAATCCATTTGTTTCCAACTAAGTTTACAAAAAAAATATTTTTTTTAAAGATATTAGCTGAAATAAACTAATTCATTTACTCCATTTTGATCCGTGAAGTACTGGACATCCGCCATGCAAAGTACGAGGATCTTCTTTACCATTTCTATGGACATTATACCAAAAAACTGCCGAACCCTAAAAATGCACGTGGAATGAAATTTGAAATTAGTTTGGTTAATTTTTATGCATTTTCTTGGAGTTTTATTGACCTTACGCGGCCACACAGCAGCACCAATCAGAGGAAACACAGTAGCACCTCCCAGCTTGACATCACTCAACTAACAATACAAATATATTACCAATTATTTAGACAGGAAATCAATAATGACTTACATAAAACATTAGAGTAGCAAGTCTATCGCCAATGAATTCGTACTCATCAAACGGAATCACATGGGCCAACTGCAAAGCATGATTTAAAAACAAAGTTTAAGCAATATACCAGACACAAAATTTGATTTCACGAACCTCTTCAGGACTTAGATCCTTAAACAAATAATCCCAATGAGGTGCGTATTCACCACCAATACCGTAATTAGCCACTTGCATTGGTTCCGAGTTATTTCTTCCGTGTATGTTGAGCCCAGTGATCCTAGACATACGATCCATTATAATTTTAACTTTTCGACGTAATCGATCATCTTCTTCGTTATCAGACAACCATGTGTTCTGACTTGTTCGCCCGTCCGATATCTCATCATCATCATCACGATCGGGCATAACTCTTGATCTTTCCAACTTTGAAATAGCAAATAATTTTTAAAAAAATTACAAGCATAATTTTGTTAACGACAATTCCTGAAACTTACTGAGGGTATGCTATACTCTGTAATAAAATTTATTTCTGATTCATAAATGATGTCATGAAAAGTTAAGATTTGTGGGTCGTGACTGTGTACTTCGACCTTAATTGGATTTATGTAAAAACTTGCATCTCCTCTGTCGGATAAATAACAGTTCAAAGATGCTTCTTCAGAATCAGTCTAAATAGAAAATGAAGATGTCGAATAACACATGCGAAAACATTTATGACTTAGTTTTACCCGAAGTTGTTCTCCTCTGCACAATGCATTATAATTTATAAAATCATCATACGAGGATATCTCAAGGCCCAATTTGTATTTCATGCTTGTAGAATTTTTTAATGTCCTATAATCGCGGTAATCTAGAAACGTGAGAATTTTATAGTCAAGAAATTGTGTGAGGAGTTACATTCACCTTCATTTTCCATTGATTGAAAATGCTGAAAATAATAATTTAAAGTAGCATTATTTGGTATGAAATTTTGATGTAAGGTAATAAACACAAAATACCTTTCACTAATTCGAAACCTACCTTTTCTGTTGCCTCGTCTAAATACTTCGTTATAATTTCTGGTTGAACGGCCTGATTGGCTTCGTCACTGCTCATACGTAATGCCAAGCCGTACCAATCAATTGCCAACTCGTAAAATCCATGGCTTACACTGGAGTTCCCAAGGTCTACGCAATCATCAACTAATTACAAAACCATAGCTATTATGTTTGTTTTTAAACTACTGCTTAGCTCTAATTAGTGTAATTACTTGTCAACTCATTTGAACTTTGCACTCCAAGGATAGTGCCACGTACTAAATCAGATACATTTAGTCGATAGGTTTCCTGGAGTCGTAAAATAGCTGAGGCAGCACCTCGAACGTCTTCTTTCTTTGGTATCAAAAAACTTACCCGAGGGATCTGGATTTGTTGCGTTAAATCTAGAATCAGATAGAATACATTGTTGTGATCCTAGAGGCACAAAAAGATATCCATGTAATATTTATGCATAATTTATAAAATGTATTATTTGATTAATAAATAGGAGTATCCTCTCTTTCGTGACCTACATTCCAAGAGAAGGGTGCTGCCAAATACCTTAATGGTCATGTGAGTACTCAAGAGCAGTGGTTCTAAAACTTTTGGAGCTGCGTAGCCCTCCAAAAGCATACGAATTTACACGTAGCCCAGTGGTTCCCTAATTATTGTGTGTTACCAATCCACAATGGGTTGTATCGAAGTGTTATTTAAGATTTTGAGTAAACTGTTAGAGATTTTTTTTTAGATCATTAATTAAATAAGTCTATAAACTTTCAAAGCAGTAAATTATTATAATTTCATTTTTAGGGGATTTAAAACTATAATTTTTTTAAAAAGTTATGCGGAGCCCTTTGAGCTAGCTCGCGGAACCCTAGGGCTCCGCGGGGCACACTTTGAAAATGGCTGCAATCAAGTTGCTCGGGTTGATCCCTCAATTCACTTCACATGACATCCTCAATATAAGTTTTGGCATTGCCAAAATTTACCACTTTTACACACATTCAAACCGAAAACCGACAATCGCATCAACATTCTGAATGATCAAGTTGCAGTATCAAATATACCGAGTGACCAAGGATAAATGCCCATCGTAATAGTTAATACTAAAAAGTGTATTAAACATGGTAAAGCCAAGGTTTAATACGTTCAACCGAAAGGTAGTTGAATAGATGCGTCTGACGCCATCTTGACGTTGCCACGTGTAGTTCACAAATAATTTGTTTAGCCATTCTACTCAATTCAGCATCTCATCTTATCCATCAGAACCGTATCCAAGACCATCATTAAAATTGCATTGCAATAAACATTGCAATAAATTATATTAAATTTAAATATAATTAAACTTAAGCAGTCTTCTCTCCTAATTTCGATACCAATAGTAACACAGGTACTCTCAGACTATTATAATTTACTGCGGTAAGCCTGATCACGACAACATGTCGTACATATTTCGGCTGAACATATGTTTTACTTACAAACCTTGCCATAAACTTTCGTTGAGTTGTTTTTGCACAATTTGCCAATGTACTGCAAGTTGCTTAATAAGTTGGTAAGCTGATAAAGGGTTGCTGATTACTTCGTCAACATCTGTTGGGTCCGGTGAACGATTAAATGCATCAATAAGGCTACGTGATACATAAATTAGTATGAAAATTTGTGTAATGGGCCCCAATAACAGTAGAAATGGAGTTCTTTTTAAATCTTACTTCCGTAAACGGGAAATTTTGGCCTGAGCATCCTCGATATATGTTTGTAATTGTCCAAAAATTTCTCTTTGTACGGTAATTGCTTCAGACAGACTAGCAGTGGAAGTGAAAATTTCACTATTAAGAGCTCGTATTAAAGTGAGGAAGAATACAGCTGACGATAAGGTTCCTGCTATTAACCTCATTGTTTCCCACTAAATGGATTTCTAGTGTGGTATGTTACAATTGTCGTGCTTGAACCATCTCTAACTTGTACACTAAATCTAATAAATGACGTGTCAATATGTTAGGGTGTAACCAACCACATGCACAAGTGCAGTGCAAAAGATCATGAAATACAGATTGCACTAGTAAATTAATGTGATATTATAATTGTGTGTTAGATCAGTGAGATGTGATTTAAACTGGAAGATTCACATTTTATAAAATAACAACTCATCTATAAACTATTCGCCACATTAATGTTAGTTTAAATTAACAATAAAAAGAAAAAAAAGTGCAGTTTTGTAGCTGTGTTTTGCGAAAACCGAGCAGTTTTTTCGTGCATTTCGCGAGTTACAAGCAGGGAATACTGTAGTAACAATTGATACGAGTGTAGCTACACTCAGATCGGCCGCTATTATGTTTGGTACAACCGCTATTCAGTCAGTACAGCGACAACAGTTGAGAACTGCATCAGGCTTCAGTGCGTACGCAATGAGTATTGTGGTGCAGCAATGCTCACTTGCATCTATTCTGGAATTCGAGCATCATATATTCATTTTAACTCAAAAATAATTTTGAATTTATAACTTCGTAATCTACCATTGTCATTCAAAATTTCAAAAAAAATTAAGAAAAAGTTAATTTAGTATTTGTAAATGTAACAGAAGTTTTTTAAACAAATGTGCTGTGATTGCAGTTGTAACAGAATTTAATTCTATATATCGCATCTTATTTATTAACAGAACCGGTCCAAAAATTTGCGGATTTGATGCAAAACCTGACCGCGGAGATCCCAAAAAAATATTTTTTTATGCATGTACGGGCCAGCGCGGGGCCTTCAGAGGCGCGAGGCTCGGAATGGCTGTGTTTTATTAGTGTCTTCGGTTTAGGCTGCAAGGCCTTTTAAAAACTTGACTGACTTCATGAATCCATTTGTTACCAACTAAGTTTACAAAAAAACATTTTTATTTTGAAGTGTCAGCTGAAATAAACTAATTCGTTTACTCCATTTTGATCCGTGAAGTACTGGACATCCGCCATGAAAAGTACGACGATCTTCTTTACCATTTCTATGGATGTTATACCAAAAAACTGCAGAACCCTAAAAATGTACATGGAATGAAATTTGAAATTAATTTGTTTTCATTTTTATGCATTTTCTTGGAGTTTTATTGACTTTACGCGGCCACACAGCAGCACCAACACGAGGAAATACTGTAGCACCGCCCAGCTTGACATCACTCAACTAAAAATACAATTCTAAAATTTATTATTTCAATAACAAGAAATTTATCCTCATTTACATAAAACATTAAAGTTGCAAGTCTGTCACCGACGAATTCTAAATAAAGCGGATTCACCTGGGCCAACTGTCAAGCATAATTTAAGTATAAATAAACTTTAAAAAATACCAAACAAAGGATTTGTTTTCTCGAACCTCTTCAGAACTTCGATTCTTGTATAAAAAATCCCAATGAGGTTCATATTGACCACCAATACCGTAATTAGCCACTTGCATTGGTTCCGAGTTATTCTCTCCGGGCACATTGAGCCCAGTGATTCTGGACAGACGATCCATTATAATTTTAAGTTTTGGACGTAACTGGTCATCTTCTTCGTAATCGGACAACCATGTGTCCTGACTTGTTCGCCCGTCATATACAGTACCACCGTCGGGCTTCATTACTTTTGATCTTTCCAACTGTTAAATAATGATCACTTTTTAACATAATTACAAGCATAGTTTTGTTGACAACAATTTCTAAAACTTACGAAAGGTTTACTGTACTTCTTGATAAAGTTTATTTCGGATTCATAAATGATGTCGTGGAAAGTTAAGATTTGTGGGTCGTGACTGTGTACTTCGACCTTAATTGGATTTATGTAAAAACTTGCATCTCCTCTGTC
>JAQIXU010000329.1:0-40432 GCA_034701245.1 Strigamia transsilvanica | reverse complement strand
ATGGCTCTCAATGAAATATATTTAGAAATATTTGGCCTTTATGGCTCTCCCAGTCAAAAAGGTTCCCGACCCCTGGTGTAGGCCAACAAAACTTTACGTTTCACTTCCGTTTCTCTTTTTCGTGACGGTCACCTGGTAGTCAGGCCAATTTGCCCTACCGCGCCTATAGAAGTTTCACTTCAAAAACACAGAAGTAACAACATCATCAACATAGGGGCCCCATTGGATTTCAGTACTTTTAACAAAAGTGCATTTTTAATTCTTATTTCGGTTTTAATTTATTAATACAAATCGTGGGTTCCCATTTCGGGTCCTTTTTGATGCTAGTACCCAGGGCCCCAAGGACAAAAAAAAATTCTCAACAACTCCGGGGTATTTATTCTGAATTTTTTGGAAAGTTTTTTAATTTTCAAAAAGTGATTGTTTTAAACTTTGTTTTACAGTACTTGACATTATAAACGACCTTTTATCTAATAACTTTTATTCACTAAATGTTGTTTACTGACCTTCCCTTCCCGCAGCGCAACGGAATTAACAATTAACCCTAAACCAAGCAACCGATGAGAGTAATTTGGCAAAGCTCGTCCGTTCACTCGGTAAATTCAATTTATCGATGTGATTTTTTTTGTAGCGTAATTATCAGGTAAGCTTTAAGAAAATTGATGACACGATAGTTCTGTGGCGAGCAAGAGAAGTGACCCAGTTAGTTATAATTCTTTCTTCACGAGCTATTTTGCTAATGGAGGTTTGAGAAACTGACCATTCCCTGCTGCTGTTTTAGTTTGGATTTTATTTTTATCGTTCTACTTTAGTTTCATCTCGTCATTAAAAAAAATGAATATTTAAAATGTTTTATAGTTTTTTTTTCACGTTTCGATTTGATATTGCTCGCTCTTTTACGAGTTATGTATGAATAATTTAATTTTGCCCTTTGTGTGGGAAGTTTGTGTTTTAAAGCGTAATGGCATACCAACATACTTGCATGTAGCAGCTAAGTAATTTTTCATTTAATTTTTTTATGTTTTAGTTGGGTCACCATTTTCTTCCACTTGAAAAAAATTTGTAGTTAACTTTTATATGTGGCTCATTTTTTCCCCGTTATAAATAATTAGCAGTTTCTGGCAATTTATTTATTTATTTTTTAAATTTTTTTTTAGAATTTTCATATATTAAATTTTCTGTCGTCGTCTGGTGCTACCCGTCTGCGAATGTACTCCAGGCTTTAAATTTAAATCCTCAACACAAATAATAACAATAATAATAAAATATAAAAACCACCTGTTTTTTTGTAATATTTAAATTTAAGTTAACTATATTTACAAAAGATTAGTTTATGCTTAAAACGAGAGCAGCTTAATGGCTTAATCTCGATACATAAACATGACTGAGCTTGTAATACACTAGGCGCATTCATAAAGTCATGTAACCTTGTTTGAAGTTTTTAAACCAGTCTAAATGCAAATTTAACATGTAAAATCTTACATTTAGACTGGTTTAAAAAATTTAAACAAGTTTAAATGACTTTATGAATGCACCTACTGTTGAGAGCAAAATTAAGTTGTTTGTCTATTAGACGTTTTACTAGGAGAAATAAATAGCGTTAATATTCCCTAACGAATACGCAAAAAAAAACATGTTTTCAGGCAAGTGCTCCACTCTAAACGAGCACATTTTCTTTTCAATGGAAGTTTTGGGAAATTTTCAGAAGTGTTGATGGCTTGGTGAGCGACGAGGCATGTTTTTCACAACAGAAAAAAAGTCGCCGATTTAGTACATGAGAACGAAAAAAAATTGTTTGGTGAACTTGTTTTAAAGTATTACAGCTGAGAGAAATAACTGAATGCGCATGTTTTCACGTGAAAACATGAAGGTGTGCATTCTGCTTGAAGGCAATAACAGAAATGTTACGACCCTCCCGTGTCACAAGTGACGACAATATTGGCAAACGCTAACAGCAAATTGAAAACTCACTCGATTTTAAGCTGACCTATTGATAAATAAACAAACAAACAAACAAACCAATACACTAACAAATTTATTTAAACCGACTGATTTTTTTCAACTTTTATCTTAATTACGGTAATAACTGGAATTGTACTTTAAACAAGGAATATTTTAATTATGTTTTGGATTACTCAAAAGAGTTTGTGGTGGTCTTGATGAACAGTTTGGTCTTGGGAATATCGCATTTATTGCCGCCGCAACATCTGTGATCCACCAAGCGTCTTTCCCTCGGGAAAAGTGCAAGTGTTTGAAAAGTAAGTAAACGTTAGAAACTTCCGACTAAAGTGTAATTATTCTCGCGCTGTTATTCGCTGAGATACAGCATTATTACACAGTTTGCACATTTTTCTCCTATTTCGTTTTCATAACTTTTCACTACGTTCAAGGAATCATAAATTAAGCTTAGATTAATGTTGAAGACAATTAAAACTATTTCGAAATTTCGTTACAGATTGCTCGTACTAAACAATACAAGTTGTTAGTAGCGAATGTTTGCTCAGAAGACACGTGCACTTAATCCCCTTAGCGCATCTTTTATACTAATGCGCCAGGGGATTAAGCGAATGAATCGTTCAACTTACACGGGAAATCATCCACTTCTTGTAGCTTCAAAGGAAAGTACGTATTTTGATGGTGCAATTACGAGCAAGAAATAACAAGTTAGTCACTAGGGAGATTGATCCAACTTGTAGAAAAACATGTAAATCCTCATTTTTCTTTGAAAGCTTACATGTGGGTGTACTAATAGACATACGGTATACTCTTACACAGTTGGCTACAGAGGTTTTAATTGTGTGAAACGTCAATCGCGGATTTGGGATTAATTTCCCTAGGGCAATGGTCAATGAGGAAACCTTGGAATTGTAGGTACACAAGGCTTATATAAATACAGTTCATGGTTTTCTTTAGTGAATGTAAGATGATACAAATACTTAATGATGATTGGTGGTCAACGTTGATTAATGGCAATTGAAATTGGATTTCAAAAGAAGTCCCCACATAGATATATGTTGGAATATTTGGACCCCCAACAGATGTGTTGTGGGATGGGTAATTACATATTACCCGCAATCAGGAGCACGCGCACTCTGTGAGACAGAGCGTTTCCTGTTTGGTGTTTGTAAGCAGTGAAGCGATGCCAAACCTAGTCTTTAGTTTTTAATTAATTCTGGTGTAAATTGCTCGGTGATGATCTTAGCTCTATGAGGCGTAGAAATGTAGAAATGGTTCTGGAAGGTCAGCTTGAAAAGCAACCAAAGTCGACTCGTGTTCACCTTGACAACAAGCGAAGGGAATGTATGTGTTGATTAACAACAAGCATACTGTATGTACAGATGCCAACTTAATTGCAATGTTTTACAAAAACATGTATATGTTGTTAATTTAAATGATGACCCGAAGGGGTCAAAAGCCATGTGGAATGTAATACAGTAGAATGCCGGTTATCGGAATGCTGGTTAACCAAACGACCGGTCAACCGAACAGCAATGATGGTTTTGGGAATACCTGGCACTGCATACGCGCCTTAAAGCAAAGAGAATTTGATGACTTTTTAAAATTTTGTAGAATAAATATGTAGTATGCATGTTATAAAATACAGTATGTAGACTTGTAAACATAGGAAATAGTTTTTTATTTTTATGTACCTATGTACAATTGTGGTCAAAGAAAATTTTCACTTTTAAGCCATGCTGTCAATGCAAAGAGGCGACAATTATTATGATTGCAATTGTACATGTGTACATAAATTTCTAATGTCTGATTATGCTAACAAATCGGTTTTACGAACACCCATGTCCCTCAATTTGTTCGGATAATCGGCGTTCTACTTAACCAACACAACTATCATACAAAACACAACTCCAAAACCAAGTAAACAGATCAAAAACCACACTCTTTTGTTTTGTAGTTTGGTTGCAAAATCTCAGGTTAGGATCAGATTGACCGATGAACCTAATGCTCGGCAGTCGTCACTATCAGTCTGTCGACATACAGCCCAGCCCCTCGTAGTAACTGACCTAGTGTAAGTTACGGTAGTTGGTAAAATAATGGCACTGAATATGTCTCTATATTCTTGTCGGCGACTACTGTATTTGTGTTTTTACGACTTTTACATACCACACAGCTATTTAGCTGAAAACTGTTTGTGTTGAAAACTGCTTGAAACTTTCATCAGCCACCACTAGATGAAGTAATTTGGTTCCGCTCCGCTCCTGCTTGAATTATTCAAAGCCGCAAGTGCTACTCAAACAACTTAAGTTGTTGCATCTCACCGACGCAATCAAGTGAAGTTCAATGTATATTGTACTGTATACACATAATAATGGTAATGAATGGCAAGATTTCTCAGGCAGGCTAAAGATCAAGTCTTCGTATCTCGCTGTGTTTGAAGTACTGAAATAAAAAGAAAACCACACAACTAAAGTTTTATGAGATTTTTATTTTTTATATTTATGTGTACGTGCATGTGCATGTAATAACATTTGAGTCTCTACATCTGCAGTGTCGCCTATATAACTTGCTATAATAGCAAGTTATGAAGGCGCGACGATAGAACGTAATTTCTGTCAACATTTCTTCTAATAAACGTCCAAGCTCATCCCGTAATTAATTAGGGATTGATCCAGATAACTCCACACTTTCATCTCATCTCGATTAAAGCTGGAGCTGATACAACTCCTAGCAAAAAGTTTTAGAACATGTTGTACAATTTGTGTAACATTGCATTTGGAACTGTCTCACTCCTAAATAATAAACTCTACAGAAAACCCAAAATATTCATTTTATTCCTTTGGGTATTGACTATTTGTGGAAAAAAATATTAGAACATGAGAGAAGTTGGAAAAAAGTATTAGAACAATAATAAAATAATAAAATAAAATAATATCTTTGCTACACTCCTTAATTTGTGCCATTTTTTAAAATGGTTTCAGAACAATATTGTACATCACATGAGTAAATGATATGTACATGCACCCTCAGTAAGAGTAGACTAGTAAAATTAATTTTACTGCTAAAATTTGGATTTTATTTTCATGTTCTAATACTTTTTTTCAACTTCTCTCATGTTCTATTACTGTTTTCCAACTTCTCTCATGTTCTAATACTTTTTTCCATGCTATGTCGGACAGAAAAACGAATTGACTTATTTGGTTGAATTTTTGACCACAAATTGTCAATACCCCAAGGAATAAAATGTATATTTTGAATTTTCTTTAGTGTTGGTTATTTAAGAGTAAAACAGTTCCAAATGCAATGCTACACAAATCATACAACATGTTCTAAAACTTTTTGCCAGTAGTTGTACCTCGAGTTCCAGCCACAGGTTTACTCTCTTGGTGCAATGTGTAATTTAATTAAAAATTAATGAAATAGAAGAAGAGGGAGGTCATGGCCTCTCCCTCGACTCCGCCTTTGCAAATGACCCGTAAGTGTGCGAGTGTTGACGGTTGGCCGCCACACAATTACACTTTGAAGGAACTTCACCTGTGCAGCTTTATATTGCGCTTGGTACTGTTATTACCATGACAACGCACCATTGTTTTCAATATACTAACTTGGTAATAGTTTGATGTTTCTTAGCCCAAAAATGCATCTTTCTGCCATTTGTTTTGTCATTTGTGGTTTCTTAAGGTAAATTTCGTCAGTTTTCGTTGTTGTTTTTGGTTAAATATATTTTTTGGTAATTTCTGTTGTTTCTACTGTTGTCTTTTTTTGATTTGCTATTTCCGTACGAGAATTTCGAACAATAGTCACAATAGCTTGGTCACACGTCAGAAGTACATAATTGTTAGGTTAACGGTTCACCATTCCTAAGATTATTTCTATGGCTGGTACTGGGCCTGCTATTATGTTTGAAGATTGCCTTTGTGCATGGACAGGAGACGAAATGATGATGCATGTGAGCTACAATTTAAATTGGATTAACTTTGAGGTATAATTAAATTGTTTTGATGTATTTAGGGAACATTACACTTTGAGAAGCATATAACATTCACTGCATATTTGAAAATCTTCAGTCGAAAGTCGATTACATTAAAAAATGTAGGATCTTCTGCTATTTACTACAGTTGGGAGGTATTTATTAATTATATTAATTTTTTTCATTATGACAAATATACGAATATTTAATTAAACTAAATCTTGATAGAATTTACACTCAGAAACGACTTTCGACAATTTAATACCTCAACGGAAAGTCGAAAAGTTCTTTTTTAATACTGCCGCCGGTAATACTTTTCATTTGTTTTTGTTTAAAACAAAAATAAATAAATAAATATTTTCTCTTATTTTATATTTATAGGCGTTCTTATTCCAGATACGACTAAACAAATTATAATAACGTTTTATTCACGCGAACCAGGACTTTTTAATGAAACGTGGCAATTTAGTACGAGACCCGTGCTTTGCGGAGGAGCCAATATTTGGTTGCGATTACGAGGAGCTTCTTTAAGCGATAAGGATTACCGAGTAGATATAGAAAAAACAGAGGTAGTCAGTCCTATCTGAGTAATTTTCAAAGTGCAAATTGTCACAATCACATCGGTGCAGAGCAGGGCCTAATGGTCCACGTGTCCTAAGAATGGGTCTTGTAAAAATGACCCTGATCTGCTGGTTGTAAGGTAAGAGGCGGGCGGGAGAGATCATTTGGAACTTGAAATTGCAAGACATACTTCATGAGCATGGTGCACCAGCAAGGTGACTCATACAAGGTGGAGTAAGATGTCCCTAGACAAATTGAAGGCCTTAAACTTGGAAATACATTTCCTAACAGGTTAAGCCTAACAAGCTGGATTCAACCTCAATAAATTATTGCAAAAAATCTTTTACACAACACCATCTAATGGATGGATATTTTACAGAGTGACATGAGAATTCTATTAAATTTTATGCAATTAAAAAAAAAAAATTTATGTGGATTTTTCATTATTATTTTATTTTGTACAGGGTGAATTGCTCCATCGAGAAGTTATCTACATTGTAACAACCATACTGAATCAGTTGATAGGCATTATACAACAGCCAACTAAAATCCAAGTATTTGAAGAATCTGATCTATTTAGAGATGAAAAAAGATTCGAATTAAATAACCCTCAGGTGATTATACACAAACTTCGACGCTGGTTTTCATTTATTAAATTTATTTAATTTGTCGTTTGTAGCTCAGTTATCATCGCGATGTAATTGAGGACTTGAATAAAATTTATGCTAGCGCTCGACCAGGAACATTCCCAAGAGCATGGGACCTTTCATTCGATACACTAGAATCAGTTTAGTATCAATTAATATTTACTAATGATATTTTGAATTTTTACTTCTGCAGTTTGAAACCTAATAGTGATTCTTCCTATTTAAATCATGCCAGGCATTGTACGAAAACGAAAAGTTCAACGAGCGTGAAAATGCCCTTGAGAACATTGAAGTTTATAAACAAATGTTGGAACATCCTCGATTGATTCCGTTGACGATGGGAAGTTACCACATAACGTAATTTGCAGTTTTAATTCATTACTCAATTCACTGTATTAAAAATTTGGAAAATTTCAATAGGTACATCCTGTGGGTGCAGACTGTGGATAAATTAGTTGTGGAGTCTATTAACGTAGTACGTGTAATGAACTGTGTCATAAAGACACGGAAAGGTAATAAAATAATTCTATTTATTTATAATACTGGAGAATAAGAATCTTGCAGAAATTCAAAAGTTTTATCTATAAACTTAAGAATTTCTCGGATTTGCAGACAAATTGTAGTCAGCAACAGCGTTTTTACACTTGGTGAAAACTAGTGATTTCAGTAATGTTATAGAAGCACTAGATGGAAGCAGCGTACGGCCAACTCCTTTCATATTAATCGGCCAGAAACTGCTTTTATTAAAGCAAATTTTTAAGACAAATAACGAAAATTTTACTTTTAGATTTGGTCATCGTTCTGGAGAAGAACGTAGTAGCGAAACAGGAGGACAGTGGACAGGTATAGCATTATTTTTAAATCTTTCTGACTAGGTAACAACTTCAATTATTGATAAACTCTTTTTTTTTTAACAGTCCTATTTAGACGATGTCATTCCATACGAGTTAAGCAAGTTGAGGAGAAAAGACGACAGGATTCGGAAGAAATATCACGAAACGCTCTATTTACTTGTATTATAATTTGCTAATCATATTTCAGATTTAAAAAGTTGAATTCTTTCTATTCTAGACGTACAGTCTCCTATCGGAGATGGTGGATTCAATGAATACGTATTTGGAAGACTCTTGGTTGTAAGTTGAATTCTTTCTATTCTAGACGTACAGTCTCCTATCTATCGGAGATGGTGGATTCAATGAATACGTATTTGGAAGACTCTTGGTTGTAAGACGACCACGAGACAAATGAATGGAAATAGTAACCCCATACTTGTGTTCTAATCAGTTGTGTTTATTTGGGATTATTATTCGCATTTGAAACTCAGTGTAAATTAACTGTTATTAAAAATGGCACATTTATTACCTAAATGTATCTTTTTTACAAAGTGAAGACAAGAACAATTACTTCTACTCAAGAGATGATTTGGTAATCTTGAGTTGCATTGTCCCATCCTTCTTAAAATTGAGTGGAAGAAAGAAACGAAGGAAGCATTTGACCATTACATAACTTTGAATTGAATGATTAAAAACTGAACATGATACTCATGAAAAGGCAGGGCACAGCAATTTAATTCTTTCTTTCTGTTTTTTTTTTTTTGTATAAATAATATATTGCATCGTTGCATTCTGTTCACTGCCATCAAAAAATCTCCTGCAGATGAATTTCATTTTTTATTATTATTTTATATCAATTTGATCAATAGCCGCCTGAACATTTCACCACCACCTCACAATTCCCAGCTTCTACTTAACAATTATTTTTTTAAAAATTTATTCGTTCCTAATTTTTTTAAAAGGATATTCTGGAAATGCTTGGAAAAAAACAAACAATAAACAAACAATAAAAATAAAAACGTGATTTTAAAAAATATCTTCGCACATGAAAGGAATGATTTTTTTAATAACCTGCTTATTTTTTAATTCATTGCATCTACAGCTTCCAAATTGAAAAATATTTTCAATATAGCCGCTTAGAAATTGTAAAATTTTAATAATAATTAACCATACTGAAAAACATATCTTTATACTAGGAATGTCAATTTTGTGAAGGAAAAAATTTCAGTTTGATTTTTATCTTTAGCAAGACGAACATAAATATTTCATGATTAATTAAAACAAAACAAAAAAAAATCATGTGCACATTGATTTGCTTATAAATGCATCGTTTCAACTTAAAATTACACATTAATAAAAAAAAAATGTCTTTAAATCACGTAAACAAGTTGATAATTTTAAAATTCTAATTACAAATGGTCTTCACATAATTTTCACAAAAACTGCTAAAGGAAATTACAATGATAAAAATTATATATGAGAGATGAAAAAACTGGAAAAAAATTCATCTTTTTGTCCTTTAAACTGCAACAAAAAATGTAAATACAAATCTACGTAAAGAGCACGAAAAGTTCTAAAAAAGATAACTTTAGAATAATCGAGTGAGCGAATTCAAAACCACCTGCTATCGTGGCAATCGGCGATAAAAGTTAGCCCTCAATTTGTTTTTTAAGCAACAAAACCGATTTCAAATTGACGACTAAATTCAGTCCTTAATCACCAGCTAAGTGTTTGTGAATCCTCCCGCTCCGAGTTTGTAAAGAATCCCTTTGCATCGACTTCACGTCACCACTTACGCAGAAGAAAATTTAAACGTTTTCATTACAGAATTATGCATACACGTAAATAAATTAAGAGAAAAAGATGTAAAAAATATACTTTCCAAAGAGTAAAATTGTCACGCAACCAATGCAGGAAATTTACAATTATGCATTAAAAAACAATAAATGTAAGAAGTCCAACTATTTCCAGAATAACATGGCGCATAGTGCTATGACAAAGCTGATGGGAGTTTACAGCAGCTGCTGGAAATTCGCCTCACAAATCTCATATTGCATGATGAGTTTCATACTTTTTAATATATTCTATATATTATATTTTTAAAGGATAATTTTCTTACCCATGGGGAAAAAAATACCTCATTTGGCAACAGAGGAGCAGCGGAAATCTCCATGGACAATAATGAATAATAAAAAACAATAAAATCAAAATAATTAAAAAACTACTTTTAACGTTCATAATAACAGCCAACACAAATGACGAAAAAAAATGGCCCCGTAATTTATTTTTTAATCTAAAATAATAATATTAATTTAGATAATTAACATTATTTGGCCTTCACCATAAAAACGTTTGATGAGAAGAAAAAAAAATTAAAAATTCAGTGTTTAGAAAAATTGAGGCACATAATACGATTATAAACCAAGGAAAACAGACAAATTCTTGACCAAAACAAAAAACAAAAAACAAAAAACAAAAAACAACAAAAACTGATTTTAAAAAAATTAAAAACAATAAAATAAAATAATGTATGATTGTAAAAGAAGATTAAATATAATAAAGATACTACAGATATGTGAAAATGTCTAAATTATGCATTTCATTATTTTTAGCTACCTGTAAATTACAAGTTAAACAATGAATCTTATAAAAGTAGTGGTTTTTTGTTTTTTTTTCCCCTTTTTTTTTCGATTTTTTTTCTCTTGTTCCTATCAATAGTTTAAATACCCTCTCGTTCATTGTCGAAACTGTACAAAACACCAAAAAATGGTCTCAGACGTCACTGTTGGTCAGGAAAGAAGAAAACTCGCCGATTTCGTGAATTCGGCTTATAAACGGAGCACGATGTTCGCTCGCAGTGGCGAGGCAGAGGGGGATTCCTAGTGAGCGAGTCCGGACTCGGTTTTCAATTTTTTTCTATTTTTATTTAGTTGAAGTGGCACTTTAGCAGTCAATTTTTGCTGCGTCACTCGAATTTCTCGTCCATTGCTCACTTAGCTGCTCGGTGGCCGATTCCAGAATGAAGGTGCTGCAGATTTCACACTGTCAGTCAACCATCAGTTCTCAGCAGCCGTCGCTATTGTGGAGGTTGGCTGTGAGGTAAAGGTGGCTGAGAAGCCTTCGTGGACCCATACAAAACAGAAACAAGTGTTATTTTATTTATAACAAAATACAGGTACAGGTACAGCCGTGGTCATAAAAATGATGTCGTGGAAAAACCAAACATTATGGTTTTAGGTGGTTCTATGACATCATTTGAATGGCGACTAGTGAACAGCTAAAAGCGCTAATTCTATGACTACGGCTGTACTTTTCCCTAATAATTATCACAATTTTTCAACTCGTGGTATCATTAAAACCAGACCGGCTTTAATTTCATGCCCACACATGCGTTGCAAGTGGATACCGTAATTGCATTTTTAAGTAAAAGTACCTGCTAAAAAATAGTTATTCGAACCGTAAACTAAACGAAGGAAAATAATAATAAATAAACGAGTTCGTTTATTTATTCATTTATTTATTTATTTATTTGCTTATTTTTCTATTAGGAAATGGAATAACCTAATTCGAACTAATCGACAACTCACCAATATTTTCACATCAGATGTTTTAATAATTTGGTAGGCTTAAGAAAAAGGAAATCCGCATAGTTTTGTCGTTGTGAATTCCCTTATTTGCATTTCTCACGTATATTTAACTCACCGATAGTGTCGTTGCTAAATGTTGGCTCGCTAATGGGTTCATAGACGCTGGATGAGGAAGCGCATGAGGCCCTAATTTTGGTCCTTCCTCGTTTTTCTCTTCTTCTCGGCGTTTCAAACACGCTGCTTTTGGATTTAGATTTCGCTCTGCAAACAAGCAAATTTTATCTTTCACTTCACTGCACCCAGATAAAAGCGATAGATTCCCTTCCGTTTATCGTTTCTTACCCCGCACTTGTTGCTCCAAATTCGTTATAACCTCGACAGCCTGATGTAGGATGTTGAGCTTAGTTTGTGCTTTGTCGGTTTTTAGATGCATCACACACATTCGTCCAAGTTCTTTGAAAGCTTCGTTTATATCTCGCACCCGAATTCTATTGTTTATTAACCAACTTTATTACTCAATCTAAAACATCACCTCCTCCAGCTCGCGATTACCTTTCCCGAGCATTATTGGCTTGCCGCCTTTCTTTTTCTCGTTCTGCTTTCAATTCTGGGGATTCATCTTCATCTGCACTACTGGATAACAGCGATGAGGAAAGACTAAGATTGGAAAAGATATGAATGAGAAACGGTCTTTTCTTGGCAGTCATTTCTTAGCATTTTTTCCCCTCCCTCTTGATTAAGCGTCTAATTTAAATTTAAATTTAAAAATCAAATTTTTTAAAAACAAAAGCACTATCGCAGCGATAAACATAAGATAAAATTTGTGCACGTCTTGTCACGTACTATCGCGACCTTGAGCGTTTATTTCCTTTGTGTTGTGAACTGGACGTGGTGGTAGTTGTGGTGCTAACGGCAGACGTCGTTACTGGGACGGCTCCTACACTGTCTGGTCCACAAACTTTCTCATCGCCATCGGTCTTTCGCTTTCGAGAAAGTCGCTGTAGTTTGATATCTCCATCTGTATCCGAGTGCTGATCACCCATCTGACCTGTTAAGTCTACGACAATAAAACGCAATTATTATCTAAACGATTTAAATCATTTTTTACTCCGCAGTTAACTTACTAAACGAAGGTTGTGATGCATTTGCTGAAGCGTTGTCCTGACTCCTGTCAGCTAGTGAATGAGGTCCTGTCTAGAAATTTAAAAAAACAAAACAATTAAACCATACAGTTAAACATTTACAATTATTTATATCACCCACCAAGTGAGAGTCCAGCGTGGTTATGGAACTCTGGTTAGGGTATCCGGAACTCATACTTCCAATTAGGCCATTGGAATGTGGGACGCCTAGAACGGCCGAATGTGGCCCATGAAGTGGGGGCCCCTCCGCATGGTTGCGGAGAACATTGATGGCGTCGTCCAACCGCTCCTCCATTCGCGTCTTTAAAAAAAAAAAAAATAATAATTCAATATAAATATAAATAAATAATTAGAAATTAGAAATAAGAAATTCAAACGCTCTAAAACGACCGCAATGCCGATTAATTGACACTAATATAGAATCAAAATAATTTACCTCGCTAGAATCGCAAAGAATGTTGAGAGCATTGTCCAATCGGGCATCCAATGAATTGGGCTAAAGTTCAGAAATGAAGAAAAAGGGGAAAAAAATAATGGAAACATGCAGCATGCATAAACTAGAGGTCGAGTGCAAATAAATAAATCTGACGAGAGGAGAATAAAAATAATAAAAATAAAAATAGTAAGAAGAGTCCAGGCTGTGCAGTTGACACTTACCTTCGAAAACGTAACGTGAATTCTACTCAACACTTTCAGTGTCAATTTATTCCCCACATAATTCCACTTATCCCTCTTTCAGTCTTAGTTAATTATTCAATTTTGGAGAAACTGATTTAAGATTAATCCTCTTACCAATGAATGCAAGCGGCCATCGGCAAAATGAGGCGAGGAGGGTCCACCTTGAGGTGCTGGATGCGACCACTGAGATGCCCCTGCAAATTGATACACATTACAGACTCGATTCACCAATTTCAACTTTTCCTTCGTTTAAATTACCCGACAGAGGAGGCGGAGAACTGACGGGGGTTGATGGATTGGAAGAAAAGCTGCTACTTGTATGGTCTGTAGAATAAATCTGAAAGAACAAGTTTAATTTCTTATCACCAAATTTGCAATTTTGACTTTATTAAACAATAATGACGAAGTAACACTCAAAAATTATCTCGTCGAAATCTCGCTATTCATCAAATTCAACTGATAAAAATAATGAAATAATTTATAAAATTCATCCATTTGTTCGTACGGAACAAAAGATGAGCTTTAATTCGTTGCCGTAGCATCAACAAAAAAAGGAGGAAAAAAAAACCAACTTTTCCTTCTTGTTGGTTTTAGGAGGGATCTGGTTTTTGTCAATGGTCAAAGTGACAGAATGATACAAATTCGCCGGCAGACGTAACAGCTTAATTCACTTTTACATAATACATAGTCGTAAGAGACTCGCAAGTGCAAGCGCGCACAGAAACACAGGAATATCTAGCTCGTGAATCAACTTTACAGCACGTTACATTCTCTATGCATTTCAAAACCCAAAGCAAATTAGGTTTTAGTCCAATAGTGAACGGTCGTTTTTACGATCCAAACAACGACCACATTACAATCCCCCTTATTCATCCTCCCCCCTTTCACCGAGTTGTTCACTAGGGAACCCAACTTATCTCGGGCTCCAATTCCTAATGGAAGACGATACAATAAACTGCAATTCGCCGCATCTTTATATTCCCCTTTAATGTATTAACCAAACATACAGAAAAGCGGCACAGAAACGACAAAAAAGAAAAAAAAAGGAAAAAAAAAGAAAAAAAGAGAAAAAAAATTTATTTTTCCTTTCCAACGTTGAACTCTCGTGTAACAAGACACCATCGTTTCAAATAGCAACAAATCACCGACGAGAAATCACGAAGAGATGAGTGACGGCATCTCATCCGATCGGATTGGTGACCCTTTTCAACAAACTCAACGTCTGCTAAATCCGTTATTTGCCCCCATTTCGTGGATCCCAACAGTTCAGTACACAACCGAAACACTGTTGATCCTTATAAATGACCACAAAGATCCTCGAGTGTGTGCATAAGCGCATCAGCAACTACGCCCCCTCCCACTTTTCACTACTAACGATGAGACGTGATAAATGACCATAGGATTTAGCCACTGCTCGCGAGGCGAGGCGAGGCGAGGCGAATTGGAGTTAGCCCGTCCTCGACCGTCCGTCCATCTCGCCCGCTCCCGCTCCCGCACGTCCCAGCGGACACTCTCGTCCCGGCATCCCCGAATAGACAAATGTTTAACCAGGCACGAGTCAATCTTGCTCCTATATTTATTTTTTCCCTGCATATTTAAATCGACATTTCCAATTTACCGAGGCCAAGGCCTTCCCAAGAGCATCACCCGTTTGCGATGCCGGTTGATTGGTCCGGCTCAGCAGGGGCTCCGTACTGTTGAGTGTTGGCGACGGGTTCGTGTTGCCGTACAACGGTGAGGCGGATAGGTGAGCCACAGATGGAGTCCCAGGTCCACGAAAACTGGACACTGGTGGAAGACTGGTTGGCATCATGTTGGGGTCATGACTCGGGGACATTGTGTGGTAGCCCTAATAAATACAGATAAAAAAATTTAAATTAACCAACAATAAATCACCGGATACCGATGTCAAACTCAAATGTGATGAATATTGTGCGTTTTTCGTTGGAAAATGTTGGAAAATTCTGCAAAATGCTGCAAAAAACAACTTACCATACTTTCAGGTGGAAGATGCATATTGGAATAAGCCGACGGCGCTTGCGATAGGTGAGTGCCCGACGCCATCATGGGGGTTGTGTAAGTGTAACTGGAGGTGGGAAGGTTATTCCCTGATGACCAAGGGTCAGGATTGCCATCTTTTACGAGAAAATAAGAAATAAAGATAAATAATAGCGGTATTAATTTTTTTTTTTAATTTTTAAAAAAAATATAAACATAAATGAATAAATCTTTTTGACTTAAATGACATCATTTTTCATTTTAACTCTAACTTAATAGGACTTGTTGCGCTCCATACAAAATGAAGTATGACTTGGGGCCCCGTGTTTCGCACGAAGACATTTGCAATGCAGAAACAAACCCCGGCCTCGTTTACACGTCTGCACAAAACTTACAAATCTCTTTTCTCTTCCCCTCTGCCATGATTGATTATTTCATGCTCAAAATTTGCAAAATGCATTGCATTCACAAACCAAATTTCCACGCAGCACCAAAATAATAATAATAATCAAAACGAACAAAAAAGAACATGTAATCATCGTTGCCGTTTCCAATTTGCATTTGCAATCGGTACCGACAAACCGGGGATGTTAAAACGTAAACACTGAACGTATTTGCTTAACATTAGTCAATTCCCATCACTCAAAATCGTGCAGCCACATAACGCAACCCAAACGCCGTGATTAAAATGCATTATACGTGCAGCGAATGGAAAACGGAAATCAACAAACATGAAAATCAGAGAGGGCAACCCCTCTTGGCACACCCATAAATCATCGCCGTACGACGAATATATTGACTTTTGCGAAATAAGTGCGCTGCACAATTCGACTGCACGCACTTCAGACGTTACTATCACATCGTCTAATCTAATCTAATACGAAAATAATTAACAATTCCGTCTCAACACAATTTTCTCCTTTGTTTTTGGAATTCTTGCTAAAAAGAACAGATACACTCAACCCTCGTTATACGGCCGCTCTTTATACGGCATTTCGCTATAACGGCCTTAGGAAAGTATGGCACTTTTCGAGTTACGGCCCACAATGTTTCGTAGATACGACCAAAAATCGGGAAAATCCATAAAAAATAAGGGAGAATTGCCTCTGATTCGTTATACAGCATTTCGCTTTACAGCCAACTTTTCCGGAACCTATCTAGGCCGTAAAGCAAGAGTTGAGTGTATTTCCAATACCGGTACTTACCCATATAATAGGATTCCCCATAGAGCCCTGCTTTTGGAGAAGTATACCTAGGCGAGTCCTGGCCATACTCCTCTGTACCGTACTACAAAAAGAAAAGAAAAAGAAATCAAAAATTAATAATATAGAGGTAAAAAAAAAATATTCAAATTTATACATGAATTCCGACACCTCAAACTTAAGATGGCCCCCAAGAACAAGTTTGTCCCCACCAAGCTGTTACAAAAAAGGGAAAAGGGGTGTCAGCTTCGAAATGGCATTACTTTTGTAACGACTTTGCAAGAGTTACCGTACAAAGAACAAGCCCGTCTTTCACTTTTAATGTCGCGAAAAATGTAAGATGACACATTTGGACATTTTCTTATGTCTGTCATTGTTACGCAAGCTGTGGCTGTCTTCTAGCCAAGAAAAAGTAACGCGCCAACACGAATGCATAATCAGCTGAGCCAGCACCCATCTGCGCAATGCTTCTTTACCGAATAAATGGCTACAAAAACTCTTGTCATCAAATTCACTTCTGCATACATCAGAACACAGTTTAGCACCAGAACGGCATAGGGGGAGAAGGGAAGACATGTGAATTGTCCTCCTCACCCAACCTAACTGCCAACAACCCCGCAAACTCGCTCCCCAGTGTAAAAAAAAATAAAATATTCGCGTGTACTATTAGGAGGGTGTTTGATTCGGCTTTCCCTCAAATTCAATATTGCAACAAATTAGCTTCTCCCGCACACACATAATAGCTCCATATGCAATGTGCCAATTGTGGAATTAACACTCTTTTATTGCTTATCCCCTTGCAGAAACAAAATGGCAAGTGGTTTTTTTTTTTGCTTTAAAAAAAAAAACTCTACCCCACTTCTTACCAACTCATTCCCAACCCTCTGGATATGGGAAGAGCACGTGGTGCACGGATTGAAAAATTCATGCTATGTCTATGGGTTAACGACAATTTAATACCCGATCGTCATGTCTAAAATAAAGTATTTTTTTAAAAAAAATTATTTTTTTTTCTTTTAATATTTATTTTTATTTTGGCTAAAAAATCACTCGTTTTTTCTCTTTCTACAATTTCGCCCACTGCCTATACAGATTAGCTGTAAGTGTAGATCAATAATTGTTAGTTGAAACGTATTAAAAATTCATTACCAACTGCAACCTGCAGTCATTTCCCATTACAAACCCATTCTTCGTTCCGTTCGTCGAAAAAATGTTTCAATCGAGCATCCAAATTAACAAATCCAGTTTGAAATTTCATCAAACACATCAAGCCCCAACTTCCAAACCGAAAAACTATTTCCAAATAAATTAGCATGAAAAATGTGTCTCACAAATTGAAAGTGAAATGGAGCTGAAGAGGGTCAGCTTTAATCCAATCTGGAACCAATCTCACTTGATCGCTCTCCTGATAAGAATTCAATTTACTCCAAAATCTGCCGAGGAAATCCAAGGTCGCTCTCAAACGTTTCCACAATTCGCACTTGGGCACAAAACAACCGGCGCTACATTCAAAACCGCCATTCTCATCATCACCTCTCAACTCCCAAACTTCATTTACCCCCAACACAGCAAAAATATGTCGCCACTCCCATCTTTTTTTTTCTGGCAAAAAGCCCGACAGCATGGATGACCACCTGACCCCCTCCGCCCTGTCTCACCAGCAACTAATCCGGGTAATTAAATTTCTCTCCGCTGACATCAATAGCAAAAATAATTGCATTAAAGGAAATGAAGCAACTTGTGATGAGGAGGACGTCGACGAGAAGAAGTGGTCGTCATCACCCCACACCCACACACCCCCACTCGCACCCTTCTCTATCAAGTGCAACTTTTCAGCTGCTCCACTCGAGGTGAGTGAGGTGAGGAGTGTGTGTGCGCGTGCACTTTCTTTTATGTTATCGTCTTGCTTTTATACTTCTCTTACGAGATATTGTTATTATATTTATTTATTTTTCATCTTCCGGTCACATCCACTATTTTCATTTCCCTTCAATTTGTCAGTTGTTTTTTCCCCCTCCTTCTTCTAAAAAGTCCAACAGAGATCAAATCACAAGACACAAAAGAGAAAGCAGTGATAAGTTTGGCAACATATGCTGCTCTATATCTACTACACAATTTCCAGATATCATATAACAATAGCCAACAACTCGAAAAAAAAAATCATTCCTATCTTCAAATCTGTTTTCCAATCCCCAGCAATAAAACTGACCCAATATACACTTGACCTTTACACAGTTCTATTATGACAATTTTTTTTTATCCCCAAAAAACCAAAAAAAAAAAATTATATTAATTTCATCAAAAACCCTTTTTTTTTTTTAAATTTTATATTTTAAAAAAAAATATCAAAAAAGAGCAAAATATGAGCCAAGCAAAGCAAAAGGATGTGGGTATTACCCACTCTCTCCTCTCTCCCTTATCATTCGGTGATGGCTCGAGCCAGCTGGAAGCCAAGGGTGAATGCATTAGCACTTGCCATTACATGATGTCATCCGGAGGAAATTTTTAGTAACAGGATCTAGCAAACCAACAAACGCTCTGCCTGACGTAAGAAACACGCATTGCCTTTCTCCCGCTCACACAAAAAAAAATTTACAAAAAAAAAAAAAAAAAACCGTCACGGTCCGATTCGATTCCCCCCCCCCCAACCCAACCACAACTTTTTAATAATTAAAAACGAGAAAATATCTGGCCACTTACCGGTGGAAAGAGGGATTTGGCAGGAACGTACATGATGGGTTTATAGTAGGAATAAGTGCAGAACATGATTGCGTCCTTCCTTTCCCCCTAAAACTTTTCTCGCTACGTGCACATGGCCGTGAGTTGCGTACGCATCAATGTCATCAATTCCATGCGTACCAAAACTGCGAGTACTTGGAAAATATGTCGCGCGGTGGCGTGACGAGTAAAAAGCTTCCAAAACACAAAGCCCAACTTAGTGATATGATGAGAGGACCTCCTTCCTTTCCTCGCTCTCTCCTCTCTTTCTTCCCCCACCCTCCCCCCGAAACTCCCTTCTACCCCCTCCCACTTTCTTGTTGCCCAGAATGAAGCCATGCTAAACAGTCAGTCAATCATGGACCATCCGAGGGTGTGGCTTTAGCAAAAGCAGCCAATGGCAAAGCGTAGTGCCTCTGCCTCGGGTGCTGGCTGGCTTAAAATTGGACATAACTCACGGATACATCTGTTGCCAATATGAAGACATAAACCATGACCAGGAACCAACCACTGATGTAGGGGGAAGTAAATTTTGCATATACATTTTCCCCCACCCTACTTCTCACTTTCATTACTTCTTTGTTGGAGGTCCAAATTTCAACCCGCGTCACTTTTTAATTCCAATCGACTTTTTAATCTCACGCACTCACGCCTTGTTTTATTGTGGCGTTTTTTTGGGGGGTGGGGATTGAATCATTTCGGACTTATTTATTAGGTTGTACGATTATTTCAATCATGTCAACCGAGGACGTTTTGGACTTCCGCTCGTTGTGGAAATTAGTCCAAAACGTCTTCGGTTGACATGATTGAAATAATCGTACAACCTAATAAATAAGTTTCTCAAGTTTATTAATCTTTTAATTGAAAATGTAGTCGTTTTCGAAGATTTTTTTTCCAATAAAATTACTCGTTCTGAATGATTTTTTTCAAGTAAAGTTATTCGTCTCGTAAGATTTTTCAAGTAAAGTTATTCGTCTCGTAAGATTTTTCAAATAAAACAACTCGTTTTCGAAGATTTTTCAAATAAAACAACTCGTTTTCGAAGATTTTTCGAGGATTTTTACAATATAATAACTCGTTTTCAAATAAAATAACTCGTTTTCGAAGATTTTTTTACAATATAACGACTCGTTTTCAAATAAAATAACTCGTTTTCAGATATAAAGACTCGTTTTCGACGATTTTTCAAATAAAATTAAAATAATTTCGAATTATTTTCAGAATTTTAAATATTTTCCCTATACATTTCCCCTTAAAATCGAATATTTTCTGAAAAATTTAGAATTTATTTCACTGTACGCTACTGTCTCTTTGTTTTGTGACCATCTACAACCGAGAGACTCGCTTCTAATCATCAAGTAGTAAATGGATACTCACACCTTTGGCACGAGACCATTTCCGCCCTTTACACCAGTGGAGACACAGGCCACTGATAATGAGAAACACGTGTGTAGTTTGCGACTGGTTTGCTTGGTAACTCTACTTTAAATAAGCTATTTACTTTTGCAATCATGCAACAACCACTAAAAACATTTTAAATTAAACTTTCTATATAACAAATTTAAAAAAAAAAAAAACTCAACAAAAAAACAAAAAACAAATAAAGAAAAAAATATTTAATTTCTTATTTTTTACCTGAGACAACCAAAAGAGAAAATTTTAATCTCCAGCAATTAAAATGACATAAGATGCAAAACTTGCACAAGAAACCATCCAAACTATCAGCTATTAAATTCCAATCTAGCCACTCGGAAAGTTATTTTTCATCAACACAAAAAAACACCAAACCCGTAGCAACATTTTTCAACCGACAAAAAAAGAAAAGAAAAATTCTTCCTAATTTGAACCGACACAAGTTGCCCTTTTTTATTATTATTTCTAAATGAATATAAAAATTATGGAGAAATAAAAACGAGCAATTCCCACATTATGAAATTCGAATTTAAAAACAATAATTTTTCCTTTCCCTTTCCAAAGAAACAAAAATTTTTATTGAAAAACTAAACTACAAATCCCTAATGAGAGGAAGATGCGGAAAATCCCCTTCTCTCCCTCTGGTTCCATTGACAGGAGCAGGTGCTGGCATTATTAATTACCTGATGATATTATTTGATCAGTGCTGTTAATATGAACCCCAACGCTGTGGTCAGGGCAATTTCCAAACTCCAGATAAGCAATTCCCAATTTATTTTCCACACTTTTTTTTACATTTTTAAACTCACGAAAAAGTGTGGAATTTCCAAACTTTTCAAAAACTTTATCCGTCGCGCAATGTCAGATGAATAAAATTCCATTTAAATGAAGTGACGAAGCTTGAATTTAAATGGAAAACTGGAATACCGCTAATAATAATGTGGGAACATTTTCTTTGAAGATTAAACACGAGCACTAAATGGAATATTGAACCACTTGTTCATTTATTAAATATTAATTCAAGCATAGCTCAAATTATTTTCGAAATTAGCATAGATTGGAAAGAGTCTCGAACTGAATTCCCAAATTTAAATAAATAAACAATCTCAATTTTAAAAGATAATTTATCTCGTATTTTGCTCCGAAATTGTCAGATAAAAAAATTGGATGACACACCATTTCCGGGTAATACAATCCTCTCTTTAAAAAAAAAAAAAACATTCAATCATAATCCTTTTTTTTTTTTTTTTTTTAATTTAAAAATGTTCAATTAAAAATGCAGAAGTTTTCAATTATTCTCCATCCCGAAATCCAAAATAATTCAAATGTATTATTATAACAGCAGTGGATTGAAACTGCATCTTTGATAAACACAACACAAGCGGAATCAAATGTTTGACATCTCCAGTTGCCTTTCTTAATTACTTCGCCTATCAAACGAGAGGGGGAAAGGGGTCAGCATTGTGGGGTCATGAGAATGAAGACAATGCAGATTAAAAGCGGTTGGAGAAGGGGTGACGGGAATGAAAGATTGCAAACAAACACACACATCAATTCCAATGGCAACCGACTAAATCAATATTCCATCCGAGTAAAATTTCACATTCTCTTCATCTTGACCGGCAATCAAAAAATAATTTATCAATTAGAATATTTCTACCAAATTAAACCCAAAAAAAAAACAAAAAAAAATAAAGAGTGTGTGCTTAAGATCACACAGTAGAAGTGAAACTTCCTGACACTACCACGCACACACACTACCGTGCATTTCGTTACACTTCTGGTTTGCAATCGCTCCTACCCACGGCCAAAGAAGTTTCACTTCAATGATTAAAGGGGTTGAGTCCACTCGAAGAAAATTTTATTACTTCGAACGACAAATCTGCTATATCAAATATTCTATAACAAATACAGAAAAAAAAAGTAAAAAATAAAAAAAAACTCCACCTCATCAGCTCTCTCTGAAGATGATTAGTTTCTTTGCTGCTGGGCTCAACAGCTGGCTGCAACATCAAATTAGAACTCCCAAAAGAACTAACTGGTAAGAAGAAAACACTAAGGCTACTGCATTTCTACTTTTGAAATTTTTTCTCCTCCCCTTCTTCCTGTGGGGCAACCTCAACTTTGATATTAATTCACAATTCGGCCAAACACCTTAAAAATTTGCAACAAAAAAAAATACCACTATTAACCCAACACACAAACAATCAATTAAAAAAAAAATTTAAATAAAAAAAAAAAAATTTAAAAAATTTATTTCACAAGTGGTGGTTTACAATAACCAATCATTTCTTTTCCTTTTTATTTATTTTTTCTTGCGCTTTCCCTCCCTCAACCCCCTTCCCCTCACTGCTGGCTTTCATTCATCTTATTTATGGTAGCACTGACAAAAAGGCCAGCTGCTCAGAATGGCGTGAAGGAACAAACTTCACTGCAAAACACAACATTACATTCATGAAGAAAAAGCAAATCATAAAACCAATTCCACTTGCCACACAATCGACTAATTTAAAAAAAAGAGAGAAATCATTTATTTCACATTTCTCTTCGGGTTAATTTCCCAATGTTTTGTCTGCCCGTGTGGGTTAGTATCCCTCATTTTCCTACCCCTATGGACTGCGGAGAGAAACGAGGGGAGAATTACTCCTATAAATTAGATAAACAGCCATCTAGTGTGAGTTTTCGTCCTAACCTGCAATCTGGCCACATTTCCATGATCCTGCACTTAAGAACTTTTATCTCAACACTGAAACCACTTAGGACTACAAGAGCCTGTTACACTATTATCTTCTTAGCTTCAGAATCGTGTAAAATAACCCTCAACATGCAATCAACATTACCACCATTTAAAAAAAATAAAACCACCCACAGGACCATTTTTTTTTTCAAGTTATAAATAATTTTTCCAATTTTTCTAATATTAATTCACCTCTAGACGCAGATAATATAAAATAAAAGAAAATGTAATCATTTATCGATTTAATACGCAATAAAATAATCGATTTTTCAATGGGTTTCTTATTGGCACCAAACTTTTAAAAGTGGCAACAGAAGGACAAAATGTCTTTCCCTTTCAGCATAGCTTTTCATAGGTGTTTGAAAGAAAGAAAGAAAGAATTATTTAAAAAATATATATATACATATAAAAAAAAATAAATATAAAGAGGAAAAAAATTTCAATTTTTTTCCTTCCATTTTTATTCTTTTTCCCATTTTAAAACTATTGATTTTTATTTACCCCATAAATGAAATCAGTTGCATTCCATTCCAATACATACACCATATATATATATATATATATATATATATATAAAAAACCCTCAACTTCCAACAAACTTTCCCCCCATCAAAAACCCAACACGTGCTACTTCACCCCCTTGCAAACCTCATTCATATTTCACCCACAAACACCGAAAACTGAAAATGAAGAAGTTTGCATTCTTATTTCATCCCCAGTGCGACAAAACTTTATTTTCCCAAAAAGAAAAAGAAAGAAAAAAACAGAAAAAAAAACTCAAATCACTTATTAATGGGGCAGATGGCATCAGCTGCTAAACAAATCATGCATTGCCAAAAAACAAAAAAACAAAAAATTAAAAAAAAATTAAAATAAAATGGGCCACCAACTTTTTATTTGTTATCCCGCAGTGGTAAACAAAAATGACAAAACTTTCTTTCTTTCTTTTTATCTTGACACCACTTTACTATAAATCAACAGCTGTTGGCAGTTCATTGAAATCTGCTACTCGTGCCAATTGGTCTTCCTAGTAAAATGCCATCAAATTTCTTAAGATCCCCAAATTAGTGGCAGTAACGATGCCTTTTAATATTAATTTTCTCTCCCCGTTCCAGCATAAATAATGATAATAGTATTAATTAATGCATAAATCGTCTCCCAGTCGATATTACAGTAAAATTTTTAATTACTCAACTCTTGAGAGCAAAGACATAATCTAAGGCCAAATCAAGCCTTCCCAAATGAGTTCTCGCACCGAAGGGACCCTATATGTTCAACCCTTCCTATCCCTGTCAACAGCTCCCTCCTTCATTATTTACAGAGCTAATTAGCACCAAAACAAGAACCATTAAGTGAGTTATAACTAAACAATTTGCATGAAATGAAATGAAGACAAAGCACAATAAACAAGTTGAATAAATCACACTCTTCTTTTTTCTCCGCACAAATTAATAAATAGAAAAGAATATCAAACAAAATATCACGAAAAATAGAAATATTAAACAAAAGATTTTTTTCCTTCTTTTCTCTCGACTATTAAGAAAGGAAAAGGGGCTGCAGTTAATCTCTGAATGACAATTTTCTTTGCAATTGTGAGTTTAGTCAATCTCTTGATTATGGCATGCATAATCAAGAATATATAAGCCGTTTATTATTCATCAATATAATTTGGAAAATAATAATAATAATCGTGGCGCCATAATCTCGTATTAAAAATATGCAAATAATGGAGCACACTGACCAAAGTGCGCACATTAACGGCCTCACAATGACCGCTTAGATCGAAAAGCTTACTTGTTTATCAAACAAAATAAATTCGCGGGGATTTAGCAAGCCATTCATCATTTTATTATGTTACTTAGTTATAAAAAAAAAAATTGAAAAAAAAATATTTTTTTTAAATTGTCCGGAAGTATGATTTGCAGCTGCCATGTTATAAACCGCCAATTATTGTCCACTGCTTCAACTCCACAAGGCCTGACCTTTTTTTTTTATATTACTATTAAAATTAAAATATATAAATCTTAATTGATTATAATTTTTCCTCATTTTTATCACCAATAAAAAAACACTAGCACAAAATTCCTCAAACCAAATGGTAGCAACAAGTCCACAAGTTGAAAAGTCACAGGTTAAGCCCCGACCAAGGTCGATCAGCTTTTCTTCAAAAACGAAAAGAAATTCCTGAACGTAAAAACTTTCCTTCATCCAAAAAGAAAAAATAAATCCATTAATCTTAATCCCTCATATTTGTTAGCAGACTGCATATAAAAAAAAAGAACAAACTTTCCTCATGGTTCCAAGTTGCAACCCCTCAGGTATTGCAAACCTGGCAGGTGATACACTAATCATAAACCTCTCCATCACACACGTGCAAAATCCAGCTTTCCAAAGGTCATCTCTGCGATCCATACTGATGATGTTCAAAAACCGTTACTTACTCCGCAAAATCGCCAATTTTTCACGAAAAACCCACGTCTGCTCAGCACCCCGACACCCCAATATTAGCTTATTTGTTTTTCCCCCACCCCCAAACCCCCATTCCATTTCACGTCCCTTGTTTGTTGTTTGTTCCCAAACCTCAAACCCCCAAAACCTTAACCCCCATTCCAAGGTACCCCCAAAACTTTCAAACAAAACCCATTCCAGTCTTATAAATTAACCGATTAATTAATTTCTTAATAGTTTTACTTCGCCCCCCTCACTCGCCCCCCTTTTTACCCTAATAAAAAAAAATTTATTTCCTTTATTTTTTTAATTTCCCTTCGCGCTCTTCCCTACAAATACATTTAAAAGTTGAAATTAACATCGGAAACGTTAAAGAAACGCGAAATAATTCATAATTAGCATAAAACTGTCAAATTTTAATTTCCCTTTCTTCCCTCTTCATCTCTTCTCCGTGCCCATCATCCTAAAACTAACACATAAGCTAAACTGTTAATTAACGCAAAGATGTTCGCCATTTTAAAACACGTAAGAAAATGCTTCATCAGGAAGCTCGGCTAAAACGAAAATGCTTCCAACAGATGTAAAGAATGGAGGTAAAATGAGAAGCTAATTAAAGCTGCCCCCTAATTAGGCCCCAAACCCCCTTCCCACGACCCCAGACGCAACTTTTGTCAATCGAACAAGAGACAAATCACTTCACGAATCATTTTTTTCCCTTCCCCTTTCAACATCCCAGCAAATGCGCAGCAACAACAACCAAAAAAAAAAAACCGGGAGGGAAAAGATAAAGCAACAAAAAGTAAAATGTCACCACTAGATGTCGCCAACACTCCATCTAATCAAGCAAGCGATGGCCATTAGAGCATCGTTATTTCTGCGTTTGCATCAAATGATTTTCTTGTGCAGTCGACAGACCAATTAATTGCAAAGAAACAGCCACTCGACGTAAACAACACTAATTCGATTATTTCGGTCAACAAGACACGTAAATAAATAAATAAACAAGTAAATAAACAAAGCCGATCCGTCAAAAGGGGACACTCCTCTGATCTAGCGTCGAAACAGCAAACAGAGAAGCGACCCCTACTGACTACAAACTCGTAAATGGTTCGTGAAAGAATAATATACAGAAATTTATTCCTGGAAAACGCATGCAAACACAAACATACCATTTCCTGGGAAGAAGCGTCGATCACACCCGAAATAGAATTAATAATATCGGACGAAATAATTACAATTTCATACCAATTTTAAAAAAATTGACATCAAAAACCCTTTCCCCCCTTGCTTTTGTTGATTTTAGGGTTTCTACACACACCCATAAACCACCAACCACAAAATCAGAAACCACAACTGGAACAGAAACTTTGAATTGCACCTAACCAAATCCAAAATGGCCACCAAGAAAATTAGATCCAACACAAAAAAAACCATACAAACACAAACTTTTTGTCATTTTTATTACTGTATTACATTTTACAGCTAACACCAATCAAACACAGCAATAAAAAAACACAAAAAAACCCTCTTTTATTGTCAAAAAAACGGAGAAGGTATTTATTTTTAAATATTCCAAACCGAAAACACAAAAAAGAAAATGCAAAACCGGAACATTCGCCGTCTCCTTGGCTGTGACTTAAGTAACAAGCCCAGCTGGTTTATGGCGCCAAGCAGTCTAGGAACCTCGGCAGCACGACCAGGTCTTCTCTGCAACCAGTTTTACCTCAAGCGTCAAACACCAGCCAAAATCGACTGACCCTTCGACCACCATTTGCAATTCACCCCATCAAAGCCACATTCTACTTGGAGCAATAAACTTCCATTTTATTCTTGCAGGCCAACTTTATCTAGACAGGTGTGTACTCTATTTACAAAAATTTAAAAGTCAATTTACCTTTTAAAATAAAAACAAACTCCTCGAGGCCGACAAGGATATCAAGCTTATACTTAAAATCAAAATCATAAATTTCAATTTTTTCTCTCTATAAACACTTGACACCATTTTTTTTGTCTTTCTGACGTCACAAAACACACCTAACGCTGGGTTCCCACTTGACTGAAACAGGGCAGAAAGTCAAGTTTTCTGCCTAGTTCTCTTTCTGCTATGACGTCACTTCCCCTTCTTTTGGCAGAAAATAGAAATAGTCAATTTTTCACACAACTTTCTGCCCACTGACGTCATCTTTCAGAATTTTCTCATGCAAAATAGGCCCAATCTACACAAGACAAGGAATTTCTGATTGAAATGGTGCACGATTTTACATTTCTATAAGATACAAAGGGTAATCGGTATAAGGAAACTAACGGGCACAGTTATTGAGGTCCAGGTAAATTCTGCCCAGTGGGAACCAGCAACAGAAAAGATTGATTTTCAGCTCTGAAACTTTTCTGTCGCAGAATTTTTCATATTTTCCGTAAAAATAATCAAAATCTCGCTGAACTGTGGTCCGAACGACCCAAAATTCCATTTTCCGTGTTAAAACCGTCGAATATCTCAACCCGAAACGAAAAAAACAACTAAATTCCTCGTCACATTACTTACTTGCAAACATCTGGTCACATGACACCAGCCTCGTCCTTGCGGCCCCACCTCGAATTTCATTTCATTCAAGGCTAAGAGACGAGATGGACGATCAAGGTTCTCGTATAACCTTCGATTAAACATTTTTACAGCCCATCGCAAGCGGCAAAAAACGTCTTAGCACGAGACTTTTACAACCCTTTGTCACAACCCCGCAATGACCAGTCTACGTGATGCGCGTGTATATGGAATAAATTGCCCATCACGCGTTTAATTTCTTCATTTTTAACTCTTATGGATTGGTGGCATTGCATTTGCATTAGGACAGCAAAGCAAATTGTTCGTGCTTGCATCAATATCTCATTAGCAAGACAAATGGCAATCCATTTCAACACGAACCATTCTCTCCTTTCGCATTGCATACGAAACAACTTTTGTAAACTAATAATTGATACTGGAGGCACGAAAATAAATTCTGACACACCAAAACCTGAGCAAGATTAATGATGGAACAAAGGAAAAGGGTTTGGTCAACACACCAGCTTTTCATTCATGCGAAAATCTTTTCTTAATTCATCTCCCTCACCGCCCCGACTCAAAAAATAAATTGAAAAATAAAAATAAAAATAAAAATTAACACGTGTCAATTTTAAGTGGCAATCAGTCCAAGAATTTACTAAACGGAAGTAGAAAAAAATAAAAAAGGCAACGAGTTTGCACATTAGAGGCGTTCAAATTCCATTTAAGTTGGTCATTTTCTTTTTTTCTTGCACTCAATGCAACGTCATTCCAATGCCCACGCTCGTCCCTTTACCTCAACCACCTGCGCAACTGCACGCAATATATTGTTAATTTCGTTGCTAAACTTCCCTGCTGTCAAACGAAAAAATAATAATTAATCATAATATTAAATATATATATATACAAAAAAAGAAAAAAAAATTCCATTCACAAAATATTATTAACAGATAAACCCTGCATTGTTTTGAATTTTTCCTCTTTTTTCATAAGCAAAGAAAGAAAGAAAGAAAGAAAAAATCCCAATCTTCACCATCTTATTACGCAATGCATCTGCCCTCAAAACAAAATGGCGGATCGGAAAAAGCCGAATGAAAAATTACCACGAGTTTAACAAATGCATTACTTCACCAACACAATACGGAGACAGATATTAATTAGTTAGTCTTTTAATTAATCACGTAGTTAATTAGCAGTCCTCTTCAGCAGCTCGCAACCAAGAAAAAGACTTAGTTGTGTCCACTCGAGTGCAGAGAAGCAATTAGCAACAACTGGCGCCAACAAGATATTGACTGGTCATCAAATTAAATTAATTTCTCCCAATTAAATCGAACCCAAAAAAAAATAAAACTAAAAAAAACCTTTTTAATTCCCCTTAAAAAACATCATTTCCATCAACTTTACTTCCTCGCTGCATAACGCATCGTTTCATCAAACAATACCAATAAAAAACAATTGTTTGAAGCAAAAAAAAAAAAAAAAAAACAGCCATTGTTTGAAATAAAGACGAAAAGAAAAAAAGATGGGGTTAGAACCGAGCCCAACTTTCTACCTCCACAAGGTCACCCCAAATCCCCCCTCCTGCAAATGGGTGCGACTCTTCCGGTTCCACCACTAAAAGACTGACGACTTCTAGTATTTCACTCTTCTCAATTGCCAGAACTTTCTCACGAATTTCACCAAACATTTTTTTTTTCCTTCCTAAATCCACACGAAAATCCAACGTCCGAATTTGTGCGTTAAAACGCACTCGATTCCACTCGACCCCGACCAATTAACGCAATTCAGCAGCACTTTGGCTCTTATTACCAAGCCGAGCATCATCCAGTAAAAATAGGTAAACTGTGCGTGTACATTTTGATATACTAAGAGCGGCAATTGTGCATTCATGTAGTGCAAGTCGTATTACTCATGCCCCATTACCCCAAGAGCCCAAGACGTCGAGGGAAAATAAATTCAATCAACTATAACGAGGCAAAATTGATTACTCCTAGGACGCAGATACGGTCGGTCACCTCCCGCCCAACCCCCTCGTTATGACTGATTTATAATGACTAGTGTAATTGTATAAATGCATACATCACGATTAGTGTTTGGTGAACGCCGGCAAGTGAACACCCAAACCGAGGGAGAAGGGTGGCCGTAATTAGATTAAGTCATTGGCCATGAATTTACATGGCGGAGCCTCACTTTCACAATAATGTGATATTCATTTGCTGATGGCTTATCTATTACCCATGGAACGCACCATTCCACCAATTAGGAAGAAAGGGATGCTCTCGTCCAATAAGTGTGATTTTACACAAGACTAAGTAATCAATATAAACACTTGGCTAACTCTATTTCATTCCCAAAACCCAGCCAATCTATTTGCTAATGAAAATTCAAACAAAACCAATCAAATTAAACCTAAAACTAATTTTTTTTTTGATTTTTTTTTTTTTTTTAAATTTACTGATTTTTACCTTTAAGAAATTTTATCTTACCACGTGATCTCCCCCTCGGATCGCGACTTTTTATCCAGAACGCAGAGAGGTCGGAGCAAAACAAAGTAGAAAAGCGGCAAGCCAACTACTAGGTCTACATGAGAGTAGGAAGCTCGGGAGAAATGATCCACCTGGTATCTGACTCGTGGGGAAAAGAACATTGCAACTGCTGGTGCTGTGGTAGTGCTATAGATGAACGGGTGGCAGCAGGCCTTCTGGTCGGCTGGTGCTGATCGATGTTGTCAAGCCACTTGTTCCATCTTTCTACGCCTGCTGCTGCTATCCAGGTGGATTCTCAGCTGCAGGCAAAGGTGTTCATTTCCCATATTCCATTGGTGCATAAAAATAACAACAAACCATTCACATATCTCCACTTCCTTCCTTTCTTTTGCCTTTTTCCCAACGTCTCTCTCTCTCTCTCTCTCTCTCTCTCACCCGTCGCATCTGATACGGAGCCACAAAACAACAACAAACTACTTACAATGCTTTTAATACCCTTGTCACGCTTGTTTTCAAACAAAATCTTGTAACCAGACACTTGCTTGGCCCCTTTTCTCCCCGCAACTCTGGAAAATCAACAATGGGCGCCCAAATTGTTTACATTTCCGACATTTACCTTCACTAAATTGAGCTTAAAAGCAAAAAAAAAAATGAAATAAATTTCACTCAGGTTCAAGCTGGTTTGAATCTGAAAAGTGCTTACAAACACAAGCCCTAGTTTCTTTGATTTCCATCTGACTCATTTAACAAATAAACACAAGACAAATTTAGAACGAGTCTTTCGTTCTGCTTTGCCATCAACAGCCATTTCCTCAACCAATAGCTCAAAAATTTCTACAAAGAATAATATAAAAAATAAATTCTTTAAATAAAAAAAATAAAAAATGCCTTAAAAAAACCGATTTCGTAAATCTCCAGCACATTACTTAATGTTGCAGGTGTGGAAGAAGATCGTTTGTACTTTTGCCCAATTTTTTAATGACCCCATTAGGCCAAAGAGAGAGAATGATGCACCGAACGGAGACAATATGTCAGCAAAAAGTCGTTAGGAAGAAAATCTTGCCAGTTAATCCTCAAAAAAAAAATCATTCAATTAAAATTCCCATGCATATAAAAATCCTCCTTCACCTGATGCAAATAGCAGCTTGTAATCGTTGTGCGGAGACACAAAATATCGAGCAAAAAGTGGTGGCGGTAATAAATATTTATATAAAAAAAAAAAATTTAAAAAAATAAAAAAAAAATAAAAAAATAAAATCCCCACTCGGATTTTTATCACTTTTAATCGCATTCCATATGCAAATCACAATATTCAACGGATTTTATGCTTGAATTTTGAACGCGTCCCACACTAAATTAGTTCTAGAGCCTGTATACGCCACGTCTGACCTTAGCTGCTGACTTGGACGTTAATCTCTCTCCTCCCTCGGGATCTATAACGTTGCTACAAACCATCAATTACAGACGACAATTCTGAAATGTTTGGTTAGTCGCAGAATTGAGTACTCAGTGTTATTTTAGCTCCTTGCGCAATTCCAATTACAAACCCGACGCGACATCGCACCTTGAACAATCACCTGTCCCCAAAATTCCTCTCCACGGTCAAAAAAACCCAAACCCAAACCCAAATCCGTCCAATTGCGAGCTTGTTTTCACCCTGCCACGAGTGTCGAATAAGAGCGTAATGACCAATTAACTTTCTAATCAGTTTGCAGTTCAACCAAATGATCTCCTACTCCCGTGCGAAATTTTATAGCCATTAAGTAATGACTGAATATAAATGAAACAAATAAGAGCCACCATCATCCCCCACCTCGCCGTCGACGCGTCGCGACCACCGCCGCCCCGCCATCCACCCCATCGTCTCCTCTCGTCTCTCTCTCCTCTCCGTGCCGACCTAATGGATTTTCTGTCATTTGTATTAATTACATTAAGCTTAGAGAGGAAGCTAGGCACAAATTACTCCATCTAAATGCATCTGTTACAAATGAAGCTCATTTCGCATCTTATTTATTACAAACTCTCGGTGACAGTGATGACAGCATTCGACTATTTATCAAAAACAGCTCCGATATTTTCCTCGGCGACTCGCTTGACCCTGTACATTTCACCCGCACGGCCACCATTTTTAACCCCCTCCCGCCTCCCGCCCCAGCCCAAACATCCATTATTTTTCATTACAAACGCGGCAATTACAGCGCACCGCAGTTTCGACTGCGGTTTAGGCTTAAGACGCCAACACACACAAGTGATGGCGCATTATCGCACAGCACTGTGATGTATCCGGAGCCAGAGCGAAAATGGGCTCGGAGCAGCACACTTCTGACCATTTAGTGGTGTGGTGTCCAAGTCCCGTTGGGAGTGTTAAAAGAGAACTCAACTGACTCTTTCTCGTGATTGCAGGTTCCCAATGAAGTGTAGTAGAAACAATAGACCATTAAGTGTCATTAACATAATCCTGGGATCACTATCTTCAGAATATAATAGCACCAGTACACACTCATTTGGCATACGCATTATTTTCGGGGGAAAGTTCCAAATGACCAGTAAAATGAGATTTGCACATGCTTTAATTACTGTTGTTCACACCACGCTGTTTATTGTTCTCATTTGTCATGGAGGAAGGTCGGTCGCTTTCTCTATCTCTATCTCTCTCTTTCGCTCTTCTACCCAGCTCGTTTCGTCTTAAGAATAAAATCACGCTTTAAAACCATTAAAACCCTCTCTCTCTCTCTCTCTCCGCTAAAACTGTGCCATCAACAAGAAATAATCCCTCACTTACATTCCTCAAACAAACAAGCAAACAAACCGACATTCATTTTAAAGCACAAACCTAAACTTCCCTCTTTCCGAAATGTCAAATCTCCCAACATCTCTCAAAAACCCGAAAAGAAGAAAAAGAAAAAAAAAAAAAAAAGAAAGAAAAAAAAATTTTTTCTTCTCCCATCGAGCACCTGTCGGCAAGTCTAGACGCTTGTCTATGCGGATCTCCCCTTGCAGCGAGGCCTAAAGCACCTCAAAGCAGCTGCTCCGACTTGTACAACAAAAAAATATATATAAAAATAAAAATTTAAAAAACAAAAAGGGTTGAGGAGGCCACTTCACCTCGTATTCGAAATCCCCAAAACCCCGACCAAATACCCCATTTTTCTTCTAAAATCACATAATTTTTAATTAATAAAAAAGAAACCTTGTAAAACATGACAAATATTGCTGCGTAATGGCGCCCAAGTGTACAAAGTTGCAACTCGGTTCATCTTCAATATCCCTCCATTACCAAATGGTAGAGTCTGCATGGTCCCTTGACCATTAATCACCATATAGTGGCAGAGCAGCTGGTGACTGGCAGGTGTTAGGTAGTGGCCCAATCAGCTGGCGCTGAAATTTTTGCCACCAGGTAGCAAAGGTCAAACGAGTGAAAGGTGCAAAAAGATACATTCAAAGCACGCAGAAGAAACAATTCAAATTTCAATAAACAATTCTTAAATAGCACCCAAACGAACAAAAAAAACACATTTCTACAATCCGTCCCGACCATTTGGCATAAAATTCCAGACTTCACCCAAACAATCCCATCCCAATTTCCCAACCCAAAACCCAACCAACAATCGCGGTCAAATTACAAACAAGTTTAAGGGCTTTGCCCTACCTCAAAATATGTGGGGAAGTTGACGTCAGCATCTCTCATCACCCTTTCCATGCAGTTGGCTTGGTTTTTTCTCCTTTTTAAACGACTATACGATTAAAGAAAAACACGGATAACTACTTCTTTTTCCTCCCATGGTTCGGACCACATACTTTCCACACTTTACTCCTCCATTACAAGCAGTGGAAATGGAGGGGGTAAAGTTGGGAGTTCGCGAAGGAGGGGTACAACCAAGGGGGGGCAGGGAAAAAGAAGGAGATTCACTTTGGACCGAACTACAACACCCTTCGAGGGAGAGCAAGGGGAGCAAATACAAGCAACCATTTTGCATTATTTCACAAACTAGATATTAAATTCGTGTCTTCTCTCTTGACAAACATCACAAATTTTCCTTTTTCATTTTTATTTTAATCTCAAAACATGACAAGCGCATGCGCATTAATCATGATTTTTAGGCTTCCGACTAAGTTCTTCGCTAAAAACCACGAAAACGAACGAACTCCAATGTAATTCAGCGCCCGGAAATGTGTAAAAACCTTCCGGAAGTGGGTTAAACATACTAGCGAGATTCTTTTTAGCACCAAACTAAGCAACGGCCAATTATAACATGCCAAAACCATAGCAAAATGTACTTTTAATTGGCAAACTGGCATTTTAATTTGCCAATCTGTCATCTAGTTCCATTCCCTGTCACGCGAATCGAATGGCAAAACGACTGTAACGAATCGTAATAGCTTCTTCATTAGGCTTACCCTTAAAACCCCACAGCAAACACGACGAAATTCGCCTCATCGTCAATAAAAATCCGCACTACAAATTTCTCTTCACGAGTCGACATGGCAAACACGATAGAAAACAACAAGAAAGAAAAAAAATTACCGAAATATGTTTCCTCGCTTTAAAAGAGTAATGCACTCATTTAGCATATATTTCGCATTATTCAAACGAAAATCTTGGAAAGCTTGTCAATCTGAATTTGCACCACTTAAACTGTGTACATTTCTAACTTAAACATCTCTCCTAAATGCCCTCCCCAGCTGTTGCAAAGCATTATACACATGATGATTAATTGAGGGGAGAGCGATTAGCAATCTGTCTTTTAACACTGTCTCCACTAATTAATTTGCTTTTTGCTTCATAGAATACACACCATTTCCTCAAAAATTCCCAACATCATTTAAATTTAAAAACAAGAAGGGGAAAATGTATATCAAACCCATGAAAGGCCAAGTCAGCCAACAAATGAAGACAAACTCGAGAGAGACCTACAAGTCCTTCTACCTCTATCAATTACACATGCAAATCTCCATTTGCTTTACCCACGCTAGAAATGCGGGACGTCTTGTTGGAATAAAGAAATAAATTGAAGCTTTAAGCCTTTCCAACAGTAGTCACTACTTAGCGAGTGTAAAGCTCACTTTCCCTAAGCTAGCACGCTATCAGAATTGGGTGTTTCGAGTCTGTCATTCTACACGAAGCCATTTTTCATCAGCCGCCCTCAGTCGATGGAATTTATTCCCCATCCGAGGAATGGTGATCTCGCCACGACATACTCAACTCGTCAGACTTGGCAACAGTCCAATCGCTACCTGACAGATTATTTACAACCATACGACATTTTCGTCCAAAGCCACTAAGTACTTTCACTTCTCAATTCACTTCTTAGCGTCATTCCTTTTAATATTAGCCGGAAGAGCCAATAAAATTTTTATTTTGACATTTTGGAATATCACATCCCATCAAAAACCAATTTTCTCCCTTTACCCTAGCCCAACCCCTCGTTTTCATTTTTTCAACTATCATTTTATTTTAGTTTTCAATACCATTTACCAAAAAAAAAATATATATAATAATTATAACAAAATAAAAAAAAAAAACCTTCAAATAATTTTTTAAAACTTCCACAGACGAAAAATTTCCATCCAACAAAATTCCTTCCCCTACTGCACACTTTGGTTGGTTCCAACAGGTGGTAGGTATACCTACGCTAACCTCATCAAAGCGATTCTAGAATACTAACCAATCTACAATTATCTCCGAATTAAACTGCTACCATCTCCACCAAACATTTATCCAAAACTTCCCCATAAAAAAATAAATAAATAAAAAAAAAAAAAACAATAAAAAAAAATACTTTTTTCTTAAATAAAAAACCAACCCAATTAAAATAAAATAAAATAATAAAATAATTTTTATTCATTTCTATCCAAACAAATGGCAGCACGAAAACCAACCTGTTGCAAGGGGGTTCTCAACGTATTCCAATCGGTAGCCAGGAATCTCCTTCACCAAATGACATCTCATCCTAAACACCTGGTGTACCAATAGGACTATATAGACTCCCACATACAGTTGCATTCAGCTGTGCACCCCTTCATTTTGTATCATCTGCACATCAGTTGTACTTCCACCTGTCTGTGTGGACTTTTCTGATAAAACATTCTCCACACACTCCAGTTAATCAGTGCCGATCCAACAAGCCTCACACTAACTTCCACAATCCTCCTTTATTTACTTCCTTATCTCAAAAACAAAAAAAACACAAAAAAAAGAGTTATTTTACCTGGAAAGTCTGAAACTCAAAGTTCTCCGCTGCACTGCCATAGTTGTTGATGACTTGTGTTGAGGTGAGCACTTTATACTTTTCACACTCATTCTCAGGGCCTAGGTTTACGCCACTCGACGCATAGGATTTTTCACTAGGATAATTTGGCTCGATCATGAGCACATTTGGCCGCAATAACCCGATCAACAAGTCACTACAACATACAAAATCAAGGTGCTTCGCTAGAGAGGAGTGACTGGCCTAACTCCAGTTACAAGTGGTCGGTTCCATTTACCGCATCCATTGAGGGGCGCTAGTCATCATTCATTCTCTCTCTCTCTCTCTTTCTCTCTCTCATCAAGAGTTTTACGGAGCTTTAATTTCTACAAAAGGGCGAGTTCACTACTTCCATCAGGGAAAATGATCAACAAGTTTCAGGAAATAAAAACATCCCCCAGAAAGAAAAACAAAAAAAATATTACAATTTCCATTACGTCACATTTAAAACCACCCCAAATAAAAAAATGGACGTCTGTCAGCCCTAGAAAGAGTGAGGACAACAACCTTCTAATATGTAGCCTACAACAACTTGATTAAAAATTTTCAAACTCGAAAAAAATGAGGTTTAAGTGTGACAAACTCATAAAAATTCAAATAAAACAAAAAAAAAATAAATCAAACGCATCGTTTGCACTTTGTCCGCTACCACCTGCTCCGTGCTCCCCCGACCGAAGATTCGCCGTAAAAAAAAATCAAATCGACTTTCATCTTATCTTTTACTTTAATATTTAAATAAAAATCAAATTCGTTCATTGAGAAAATGATTCGCCAAGAAGTCGGTCGAAAAGTTAACCAATTTCGTAAAAATTCCGTTTCCATTATCTTGTATTAGAAGCGGCAAAATTGCAATTTAATTGACAGTTAATGCGACTAATGTTTTGTGCGGTGAGCTGTGATTTATCTATTTTAATTAAGGGTAAACCAATAGGCAAACACTCGGTGCAATGTGGAATTAAGGATTCCATATTTCGCCGAGCAGTATCAGCTGGAAGGTCAATCTGCCTCGCATTCTTACAAAAATAACACCCAAACATTCCCATCTGCTAGTAAATAAATTTTTCTTTTATTAAGTTTTCTCCGCACTTTTCTTTCATTTTTTCTCCCTTTTTTTTACACCCATCATCACCCTCCCAAGCATGTGTGCGTACATCCATCTTTTATATAACCATGCCAAAACAATATGGAACGACAAACGGTTTTCTAAATTCACCGTTTGGCATTCCCGATCCCCCTGCATAACACCTCCCACTCCTTTACCTACTATTTCTAACCAACGCTGCTTTTCAACCAAACAAATAAATAAAAAAAATAACGAAAACAAATTAACAAAAAAAAAAATAATAAACAATTTAAACCACATTCCATGCATATTTCTTCACAAATATTAACATTTAACCACACCAAAAAAATATTTTTCAAAAAAATGCAAATTTAAAAAAATAAAAATAAAAATCAATTAAAATATTTTCTTTTTTTAAACTTTTAAATTATCCATCTGGCGAAGAATTAACTTTTCCGAACTTAAAGGAGAAAAAAAGATACTCAACTTAAGTACCAAAATAAAAAAAATAAAAAAAATCATTTCTTGGCCGCTTCTTCTTCGCTTTATTCGCTAATAAAGGCAAATGGAAAGTAATGTGTAAAGGAAAAGCAATACACTTTCAATTCCTCGTCTTTCTGGCCCAACGTTATTGCATTCGGCTCAACTTCAAATTAAAACATTAAATTCGAAATGATGATGGAACCGTCATGCAACAGTTTCACTACAGTCTCACAATGGGCAGCCTATGAGCAGTAGAATCCGCGCACTTGCAGCAATGAGACGCAGGGTAATGGCTTTGGATGGCGACAGATGGTGAATGGACCAAGACACCACACACATCCACACAAAGTTAGCTGCTGCTGCTGTTGATACTGCCTCTGCTGCTTCTACTCTACTGAGGAAGAGTCATCAGCACGTGCCAATAATACCAGGCTACGCTTTCTAGCACGTGCCTTCACACGTGCTGAGACATCTCTTCCATTTCCCCCGCCTACTTTTCAGACATTTTGAGACTCCCAAATTTAGAAATTTTTATTCCCGACACTCTTCTTCATTTTATCAATACTGAAATAAGAATTAACAAAGATTCACTTACCCAAGGCATATCCACGTTTTCTGATTCCATCTAAAAATTTTAAATTTTAAAATTAAAAATCAAATTCAAAAAATAATTACTATTTTAAAACTTACGTCTCTCTTCCTTTTGTTTGAGGCACCTGCAAAATATATTGAAAAATTATTAAAATTTGTTTTGATTTATTAAAAATTTAAAAAAAAAAAAAATTTAAAAAAAAAAAAAAGATTAAATTAAATTAGGGATAAAATTTCAATAAAGAGATTAAAGCGACCCTCTCCCCGGTCTCGAAAAGACATAATGGATCATTGGGCGAATCAATTTAATTACATGGCTGCTCGCCCAATATTGCTCCTAAGTATTTAAGATCATTTAATGGACAAATCGCGTAACGAGCATTTGCATATTGCTCCACGACAGCCCACTCAAATGCATTTCTATTTTGCCTCATTAAGGACACTTGCCTTTCGACTCAAATGTGCATTTTTCCCTCAGCTATGGATTCGCAATTATCTCTAAATCCCTTTTTATTGCTATTGGAACTGCCAAGTCCAGCCAAAACCAATTAAAACAATTACAATAAATTCATCAATCTGTGTCCACCCATTACGGACCAGAGAAGCAACTAACTCCCTTTTGTTTATTTCCAATTCAAACCATACATTAAATCAATTAGTTTTTTTCTTTTTTCGACATTTACAATTAAATCCTTACAACCATTGCGACTCTTAATACATTGCAATCTCAATTTTGTGTAAATTGCACTAAACCGTGCTCACTGAAGGACTTTGCTTGCACACGAGGAGCCGAAGATGATTTACAATTTCCTACACTTTCAAGATTTTCATCAGATTTTAAGGTTTAGAAACCAAAAAGGTCGGATGAATAAAATCTATTTTAATTAAAACCGAAAAAGATTTTTAACATTCTTCATCTTGACATCTCGTGGTGACAATATGAAATAATGCGTGAGAACGTTTTCGGCCAATATTACCACGTTTACATGTACCAGCTAAGTGAAAATTCAAATTTCATTTATCTGGAAAGCCGTGTGTTTACACGACATCAAATCTGACAAAGTGAAATATTACCCATAATGCAGTTTGCTTATCAAGAACCACAAAATGGCTGGCGATCTATTTCAACCCT